>BMAO01026398.1:0-72855 GCA_019973975.1 Trichonephila clavata | reverse complement strand
CCCCCCCCTAAAATTTCAAATAATACCTCGAATAAATGACTTCAAAATATTAGAGCATTGTACACGTATATTGAAAAAAGAAGTATGAAGGGATCCTTCGTAAAAAAAGGGGGGCGCATTATACGGCGAATATACCTAAAAATTAAAAGCTGCTGCTAGAAAGTACAGGTGTGAGTTGCACATCGGATTTTATGGTAGTTTTAAATTTGGCTCTAAAGTTCCTAACAATAAATAATATTAATAGAACTTTGCACAAAGGTATTAGTTTTGATTGACGAAGTTGGTATCAATAAAATCGTAATTTTTCGGCAAAGAGGTTTCCTTCGAAGGAAAATATATACAATTTACAAAACAAAGGAATAAATGATATTGTAAAATTGGAAACACATCCGAAGCCTTTTAAAGAACACTACAATTCTATGTTTTATTCATGTTATTGATACAAGTTGTGCATACTTAATTGCCTCTCTGTGTGCAAAAAAGGTAAGTTTAGTCATAAAAAACGCTTTAATTAGTAATATTTTTTTATTTTAATAAGATTTATTATAATTATTTCATCAGATCTGTCACCTTATTTTATAATCTAATCTAATAATTTCTAATATATTTCTATAATTATATAATCTACAATCAGTAGTTATCTAATTTATTTCTATAATTATATAATCTACAATCAGTAGTTATCTAATCTATATATATAATATAATTATCTTGCATATTATAAATCTAATTATAATTTATTTATACAATATTAAAACAAAATAATTGAAAAAATTTTAATTTGGTTTTATTCTTATTTGTAGCTTTATTATTAGTTATTTATTTATTGTTGTAATTGTTTAGTGTATGTTTTAGTTGGAACGAAAACATTATAAATTCTCAAAAGAAGAGTGCAAAAGTAATATTTAGAGTTACTTTGATGTACATTGCTTAAAATTAAGAGATACACAGATTCTCTGGGGAATGGAAATACGATTGTGTTACTTCGAAACCTGTCATATTATACGAATTTTCATAACATGAAGCAAAAAAATTGTATAAAAACAGAGTCTAACGCCCGAATTTTTTTTTAATTTTATAGTTATGAGAAAAATATACCCAGAAAAAAAAATATGAATAAATATCAAAATAATTTAGCAAAAAGTGATTGAGCCTCCTTCAGTAACTACTTAAGTAAATATCTATTGAGACTGTATAATATTTGCTTATGGAATTTATTCAATTATGCAGGAGTAAAATTCAAATTTACGTACAATATACTCAGTTCTAATATTCTTAATAATCAGATTTAAGCACTCATATTTAAAATCTTGTCTACCTACAAAAGAAAAAAGTGTACAAAAAAGCAAAGAATGGAAATCTAATATTCATTTTGATAGTGTAACTTACATTTCATCTGAAGGTTTTGAACTAAATGTAAATTAAAAGTTTGTACATTTAAGATATATTCATTTAATTAGAATTTTTCTTTATTAATAATTATAAAAAACCAAGTGACTACAAAACAGTTTATCCACTTTTCAGGTTGCTTTCATAATCCGATATTAAACTTCCATGTTTAAAATTATTAGAAGTAATGGTGCATTTTTTCCCTTCTTATCTCAATGATATGGAACATCGTTGAAACTTTTCTCAAATTATGTGCAAATTATTTATTAAATGAGTTTATTCCTTTCAAAACAAATAAATTACTGAATTAATTATTTAACTTATAATCAAACCCATTTTTTTTTAATTACAGACTACCACAATCTATTTTAGTTATCTTGATTTAAAAGATTCAATACGTATATACAAACTAAATAATTTTGAATTGATGAAAAAAATTTTGTAACGCTCTCTAACTTTAATTTATACTTTACTACTTTTCAATTAAGTACTCATTAAATTATTATACTTGTTCACGTTATAATCGAATACCACCCTTTTTTATTGATTATTATCATAATCATTAAAAGTTTTTTTTTTTTTTTAAAAAAATGCCAATTAGAAAAGGGGGCTTGATGTTGCTTGTAGAAGAATGATATTGGGACTTGTGAAAAGTAAAACAAATGATTAGTGAATATTATCAGATGTTAAAGTTATACGTAAAACTACTAGGAAAGATCTGCTATTGTGAGATAATACTTCACACTCTTAAGTGAAAGAGTAATCGTTATATGTCTCTGCAAAATAAAACTGCTTTGGATTGCTGGACAATATCCTCTATGCAAGGAATCCGTAATAATATGCTTTAAAACCAGTTACACTACAGCAGTGGCTCAAACAAAGATGGAGAAGCCCTTGACTTTTTTTTCGATTGGTTATAATTTTATGTAAACAGTACATAAATTTTTTATTAAATATTTTCTATTAATAATTAATTTTGTTAATTAATGCTAATTAGTAATTCAATAATTAATTTTTTGCTGTTTTTTGTTCCTGAAAATCAACAAAATCAAAAGAATATGTTGAGCGGCGTATTGAAGCATGATACGAGAGTGGGGGACTTTCGACCTTGGACACCCCCCCTCCTTAAAAAATTCCAGTATGTGCCACTGCACTACAATATATGATTCAAGGAGGCTTTATAATCCTGGTAATCAAAGACATCTTTTTGAGTGGCACATGCACCACGAATGTAATATACAACCTTTGGCAATAAAGTTCGGTGAATGAAGTCAGGACGGCCAATCTGGCAACACTAGCGAAGCAAAATTCTGCATATGCGTAGCGGCAGGTATTGACCATCTGCCTCCACAGTCATTCAGTTGAGCGTCGTTTGTGTTCCATGTAAGACTTGTTTTACAAAGTGCTTGTTCAGTGAGTTGGTTTTTAATTGAGAACAGGAAAAATGAACGAACAAAAGATCAATTTAAAATTTTGTTTTAAGCTTGGCAAGACACCGAAAGAAACTCATGCGATGCTGGTACGTGTTCGTGTAGTTCAAGCACTTTTCATGGAGTATGTGTTCACCCATTTTCTCGAAGGCTGGGAAAGTGCTTCTGACTAAACCGGAAGACCGGCGATCTCCATCAGTGACGAAAACGTTGTGAAAGTGAGGAAATTAATCAAGAAAGATCGTCGATTAACTGTGCGCAGGATAGCCGATGAACTACAGATTGACCATGAATCCGTGCGACAAATCATTACCCAGCATTTAGGGATGAGGAAAATGTGGAGGATACGTAGGGTACGACTCCAGTACGCACTACAAGGTTCATTGTTTTTGTTCACGACAATGCTCACCTTCACACAGCCAATATCGTCAAACAGTTCCTGGCAAAAAAAGGGGGTGGTACAAATTGAACATCCACCATACTCGCCAGATCCCCATCCTCCAGATTTCCTCCTATTCCCACGATTTGATGATATTCCTGACATCCAACGAAATGTGACGAGGCTTTTGAACTCTATCCCAAAAGAAGACTTCTTGAAAAGTTTCCAGGGCATGTAAAGAAGATCTCAGCGGTGCATAGTTATGGGGGGGGGGCAGTGGCGGATTAATGTAGTTGGAGGCCCCTGGCGGTAAAAGGTTTGGGGCCCAGGGGCTCAAGAATCAAAAAACTAGTGAAAAAAGTCGCTTACTTTAAATTCTAAAAAAAAAAAAAATGTATTGGAAAAAATAAAACTCAACGGCTAAAAAAAAAATCTCTCTTCACTGTATATAAAAAAAAATTAAAAATCCTTACTGAAGAACTTACATTTTTACTATACAAGATGATTTTTTTTTTGTGTCAAATTCATCAAATATTTTTGCCATATCTATTTTGTGTCCAAACATTTTGTTCTATATACAGGGTGGTCCCGAATTCCTGGTACAAACACTGGTTGAAGAGTAGGTACATAACATTGTAACAATAATTTACTGTATAGGAATGCATGGGCGAAAGTGACGCGGTGAGGTGCAAACACCAAAAACAAGAAACAAAAGGAAAAACAAAGTGTTTATTGAAAGTGTCGTTGGCAAGTGTAATATTTACAATAACTGTTCGCAAATGTTCAGTACACGAGCTGTGAAGTCCAGCTGCAGTACACATTGCTGTACCACCCACTAGCAGTAGGAGACGATAGTCTGCCGGACTCAAAGCTTGTACTCTCTGAAAATGGAAGAGGTGTAAGCGATTTTCGTTTAAAACTCTACAGATTGTCTGATGATTCACACTTACGTGATGAGCAACAGTTCTTGTACTTGACTCTGGTTTGTCAGCGACAACGTTCAGTATGCTATCTTCCAGACCTGGACTGTGTACAGCTTTTCGTCGACCAGCATCGTATCTGGTGAGGTGGAATGAATTTGTTTCAAAGTTGACGATGTAACCGCTGAAAAATTCTGTGATTTGGCATTCGTCGATCAGAAAACTGCGACGAGATACATTCGCCGTTCAGCTCTTCCATTACCATTTGCACGTCCGTTCATATAATGCATGTCTGCTTTTTCAATATACGTAAAGTCTCCCATAATAGACGTCAGCACAATTGCGAATGGAGCTTTCTCCTACTGAGAGGCATCATGTTGAATGACAGCTAAACATCTACTGCCCCCTACCG
Organism: Trichonephila clavata; assembly: GCA_019973975.1. Classification (NCBI taxonomy): domain Eukaryota; kingdom Metazoa; phylum Arthropoda; class Arachnida; order Araneae; family Nephilidae; genus Trichonephila; species Trichonephila clavata. Next base: position 68,325 of record BMAO01026398.1, on the reverse strand, counting down.
GCAATGCAACCAACCGATAATTCCATTTCTCTTTTCTTTTACTTCCCCTATTAGCACCTCACCACGTCACTTGCGCTCATACATACCTATATAACAAATTATTGTTACAATGTCCTGTATCTACCCTTAAAGTTTGAACCATGAATTCGGGACCACCCTGTATAATATGGCATTGTTGTTCACTTTGTCTTTTCTCCCATAGCACTTCTTAAATTATTTTTAAACAAAAAAAAATATCTTTCCCCTGATGCATTCTAAAAGATACCTTTAAAGATACATCTAAAAGATACCTTTGATTCAAATTTTTCGCTAGGTACATGTGGCGCTAGTTGCGCCACGTGTAGGATGTGAATCAAGTTTACTTCAAATACGCTCAGATTTGACGAAGTGAGTTGATGTTATTTCAAAACGACTTTGAGATGACGGATAAACCATTATCAACAGCTCGCTGAGTTTAAACGGGAGGTTGTGTGATAGAGCTAAATAAACTTTTCCTTTAAAACTTTTTTTTACTATCAACTTATAACGTCATTACACAATTTATATGATACAAAAGCTTGTCGCGAGATTTACCTCTGCAGATAAACAAGTAAATTAAATAACTTGACCTGATTGATTTTAATTTGTAAAAATTCAAACTAAGTAAATACGAGTTCTTAAATCTCGCGACAAGCTTTTATATCATATAAATTGTGTAATGACGTTATAAGTTTATAGTAAAAAAAGTTTTAAAAGAAAAGTTTATTTTTTATTCTTTTTAGCGCGTTTAAATAAAAGCTTGTTCTTAAAAAAGTTTTTTTACTTTTAATTTATTTTTTACTTTTTAGTTATCACTGGACAGGTTTCTCAGCCTGTTCAACTCATTGAACACTGGTTCGCCATCCATGGTTTAGCTGAATTAATTCTGGCAAAAAGGGCATTAGACTAAAAACACAATGTTTTTAAATCCGTATTATTTAAGCAATTTTTTCAATCTTCGTGCAGATCTTGGGTAACATTGTTCTACACACGAAAAAAAAAAGGTTTAGTGAGATTATCTTCATACATGACAAAGTTATTAAATATTTAATTAAAATTTTGACTATTTTTGAAAAAACTTTAAGAATATAATATTTATTTGAAATATTTTGAAGATAAGGGATATATTTTTCTCTAATATATTAGAAGAAAAATTTAGTTATTTATTAAAAAACATCAAAAGGCATTTAAATATTTGTATTAATTAATAAAATGCTTAAGATTCAAAACGCATGTTGTAATCAAAAAAGAAAGTTTTATCAAATAATGATAATTTTTTGCTGGACATTGAATATCTTCTATGTAAGAATCTTTTTTTTTTTTATTGCTCAGGTCATCTTTAGAAACTTGAATTTGAAAAAATAATTAACCATCGCATTATTTTTTTACAGTCAGATCTCCACGTAACGAACTTCTATTTTGGGAATATCTCCATTTTAAGAACTTTTTCCTGGAACCAAACACATATTACTCTTTTCTTCGTAAAACAACTCCAAATAACGAAGTGCATTTTCTATTTAACGAAATGTTTCTTCTAAGATTCGATTTTTTTTCTCTCCTTATTTTTAAAATATCTCAGGTCATTTTGCAAATTATTCTCTTTTGCCACATTTTATGAATATAAAGAACCTTGAGCTGGTTTTACAATGTGCCTAACTCATCTAGAAAAACAAAATTGCCGTAATTTTTTTTTGTTTTGGATTTAAATCCAAGTAAATAGATAGAAATTTGTAAAAAAAAAATTGCATACATTGTAGAAATTAGATTATTTTTACGTTGTAGAAATATAATTATTTTTTAGACAAAGTTAATTAATACAGTTAATAGCGCAGCGTTATGAAATTCCAGGTTTGGCTGAGAACCGATTTTTGACGCCAACTTTTGTCATTGTTGTAATAATAACATAATAACAACAATGCAGATATATCGAAGTTGGCGCCCAAAACTAGTTTAACGTTTTTAATTAATATCTTTTTAATTTATTGCAATATCGGAATATAAATGGTCAAAACATGCATTGTCATCCAAACTAAACTTGTATACAAAATTTCAGCCAAATGGATTGAAGATATCAGCTTGAAAATTGAGTTGCAAGATTCCACCTGAACAAATTACATACATACATACATACATACATACATACATACATACATACATACATACATACATACATACATACATACATACATACATACATACATACATACATTGTAAGTTAAATAAAAGCTTGTAATAATAAAAAAGGTGATATTGTGGAAAGACTTGGAAGGAATATATCCACTGTGCGTGATTTTTGGCAGCAGTGGTCCAGAGAAGGCATTACCTCAAGAAAACTATGGCTCAATCACGCACGGGTCACCGCTGATAGGGAGCGTAGTGCATCTACATCAGAAATTACAATTTTTCCGTCACAAGATTGAAAAAGTGAATTGTAACAAATCAATCGTTTAAGAAGTAGATCCCAGCCAGACTCCCTGTAGCGTTCATACCATTATCTCTAAATCATTAACATCTGTGATTTCAGTGGTGTCATCGGAGAGTGGAGTGGCGATGCGTTCTCCGATCTCTTCTGCGTTCTGCGTGCTCTTCTGTCTTGATGCCAGAGATGCAGTAGCATAACGGAGAATATTAGGGTCCGCTAGAAAGTCAGGTTTGAGGCCCCAAGCCCTACTTGATGTAAGTCAGGCTATGGGCCTCTAGAATAATGGCCCAGATCCGCAATGCGGGTGTTGAGAATGCACTGCAGCGATGGCTGTATATTGATTAGAAGAAGGCCATGTCAACGCCTGCAAAAACTCTTTCTGTCACCTAGATATATTGGGCCTGTACCTACAGTTATGGTCTGGCGTGAACAATTTGCTTTGATTGATGGAGCACTCTCGAGGTTAATTCATACATCTTGACTTCAAACTAGTACGCCAGTCTGGCGATTCAAACTGTTGCACTGCGATTTATAAACATTCAAAGGGTGCTTTCCAACAGGATATCCTGCTCCCTAATCTCTGTTGTGATTCAACAGGCTGTATATGGTGCCAACGTGTTACGTTGGCCTGCTAGATCACCAGATCTTTCTCCAATCGAGCACGAATGGGACATCATTGGACGGCAATGTCAACTTAATCCACAACCAGAATTAAACAACCTTATATTAACCGACCAAGAGCAACAGGCATACAATTCCATCCTACAAACCGATATCCGGTACCAGTACGACACATGGCGTGCACTTTTGCATGCTTGCATTTAAAATTGGGGTGGTTACACCGGTTTTTAATGTATTATCATTTCACAGTTGAAATGGCTCTATTCGCTTTTACATTAACCTGTGATTTGGAAACTTTAATCAATTAAATATGTTACCTATACATTTGTATAGGTAGCCAATTGCCGATTTGTATTGCCGAAATTTAATTAGTCGACAATATTTTTTTCCTGGTGTTGGGATTTTTAAAAGCTTTTATTTAACTTACAATGTATGTATGTATGTATGTATGTATGTATGTATGTATGTATGTATGTATGTATGTAATTTGTTCGGGTGGAATCTTGCAACTCAATTTTGAAGCTGATATCTTCCTCCCATTGAGCTGAAATTTTGTATACACGTTTAGTTTGGATGACAATGCATGTTTTGATCATTTATATTCCGATATTGCAATTAATTAAAAAGATATTAATTAAAAACGTTAAACTAGTTTTGGGCGCCAACTTGTATAAATCTGCATTGTTGTAATAATTTTATTGTTACAACAATGACAAAAGTTGGTGTCGAAAATCGGTTTTCAGCCAAACTGGCATTTCATAACGTTCCGCTATTGACTGTATTAATTAACTTTGTCTAAAAAATAATTACATTTCTACAACGTAAAAACAATCTAATTTCTACAACATATGCAATTTTTGTACAAATTTCTATCTATTTTCTTGGATTTAAATTCAAAACAAAAAAAGTAGAGCTATTTTTCAAGTGGATTGGTACATTCTATACCTTTCTCAACGCTGCCAAGTTAAACTGAGATGGAGTATTGAAGAAATTCTTTAAATAATTTATCTATCTTTAATCTATGAAACTCAGACAAAAAATAATTACAGAATCGGAAAGATCATTTTTTTAATGTATCTTACCCATCAAAAAGGAATCCGCTAGGAAAACAATAAGAGCAAAATATTATCTAGAAATGCAATATATTTTCGATTAAAAAAATAATTTTACAATAAAATGAAGTAATTTTTTTAAAGAAATTTCCTAATTTTAAGCCTACGAGTAATTTAAATATACCTCATTTTATCACCAGTAATCTAAACACACACTACGACATGTGTCCTTAAATTTAATTACAAATAGAATCTGTTAATTTTATTTGAATTTAATTATTGATTTTTTCAAAATCAAGTTTCTAAAGATGATCTGAGCAATTAAAAAAAAATAGATTCTTACGTAGAAGATATTCAATGTCCAGCAAAAAATTATCATTATTTGATAAAACTTTCTTTTTTGATTACAAAATGCGTTTTTAGTCTTAAGCATTTTATTGATTAATACAAATATTTAAACGCCTTTTGAAGTTTTTAATAAACAATTCAAATTTTCTTCTAATATGTTAGAGAAATACATCCCTTATCTTCAAAATATTTCAAATAAATAATATATTCTTTAAGTTTTTCAAAAATAGTCAAAATTTTAATTAAACATTTAATAACTTTGTCACTTATGAAGATAATCTCACTAAACCTTTTTTTTTTCGTGTGTAGAACAATGTTAGCCAAAATCTGCATGAAGATTGAAAAAATTGCTTAAAAATTACGGATTTAAAAAAATTGTGTTTTTAGTCTAATACCATTTTGCGAGAATTAATTCAGCTAAACCAGGGATGGCGAACCAGCGTTCAATGAGTTGAACAGGCTGAGAAACCTGTCCAGCGATAACTAAAAAGTAAAAAATAAATTAAATGTAAAAAAACTTTTTTAAGAACAAGCTTTTTATTTAAACGCGCTAAAAAGAATAAATAAACTTTTCCTTTAAAACTTTTTTTTACTATCAACTTATAACGTCATTACACAATTTATATGATATAAAAGCTTGTCGCGAGATTTACCTGTGTAGATAAACAAGTAAAATAAATAACTTGACCTGATTGATTTTGGTTTTTAAAAATTCAAACTAAGTAAATATGAGTACTTAAATATTGCGACAAGCTTTTATATCATATAAATTGTGTAATGACGTTATAAGTTGATAGTAAAAAAAGTTTTAAAGGAAAAGTTTATTTTATTCTTTTTAGCGCGTTTAAATAAAAGCTTGTTCTTAAAAAAGTTTTTTTACATTTAATTTATTTAAATTTTTCATGCAACTTAAGTTACGGGATTGTTTGAACTATTGAATCAATACTTTTTTACAGCTGTAAATCATTACTGTTGAATTTTTTTTCGAGTAATGTAAAAGTTAACTTCATTTCTTAAATTAGTTTTGACCGAGTTAATTGTGTGGGCTACGAAAATGAATTTGAATATACATTGAGAATGCAATTAGATCAGAATACTAATAAATAACTCATTGTTTTTTTTACCTGTAAAATTATGCTGATCGAAATTTAATTTTGTAGAATGCGTTACCTTGCCGCTTACATGTTGGCCTCCCTTGGAGGAAACAAAAATCCATCTGCAAGTGACATAGAAAAGATCTTGTCTAGTGTGGGAATTGAAGTTGACAAAGAAAGATCTAAGAAAATTGTTTCAGAATTAGGTGGAAAGGACATCAATGAAATTATTTCAAATGGTGAGTAGAAGAGTTTACAAGATAATTTTATCGAGTGTTAGGCGTTTTAATTCTTGCGCCATTTGGTGTGTGATTTTCGATGCAAGATTTTTGCTTGTAAAATGCGCAAGTTTAAATATATGATGAAATTGAGTTTCTAAATGTAGAATTAAATTTTCATTTTTAGAAGAAGGTATTAAAGGTTGAAAAGGTAAATGAAAAAGAAATGAAGGTACATGTGTATTGTACTGTGGTAAAATTTCGTAAAATCAATTCTCCAAAGGTTGTGATATACTCCTCATGGATAAGTTCCCATGTATGTTAAGACAGTCATTGTAACAATGACTGTATTGCGTTAAGTTTTTGAATTGGTGATGTATTTTCATTTGCAATATGTTGCACCTTGCTTCCTAATATATCAGATATGAAAAAATATTGAATAATTTTTTATAACAATTGCCATTATTTCTGCTTTAGAAGTACAAATATTTTTACTTTGAAATGTTTGGTACTTACCAATTGCCAGCTCTATTAATAACTTGCCAAATTAGCAATTGACTAAATTCATGGCGATCACATGATAAATATAAACAAGTGTTCCACATTGAATTCAAAACGGACAATAAACTATAGCTTGTACTTTTTATTCTATTTGTAAAACTTAGGTAAAATTTCAAATTGCATAGTTGGGTAAAGGTGCTGAAGCGTTATAAAAAGAAATTTCTGCAAAAAGATTTTAAAATTAAAGAAAAAAAAGTCTTGTTTTATACATGTACTTTTAAATAAAGTGACAAATATTAATTTTTTAAAAAAAAGTTTCTGTAAGAATCGTAATTTGGCAACAACGAAGTGCATGAATTGATTTGCTGAAAATAGATAATTGCATTTGTCTTGACTATGACGTCACATGTGTCTTTGAACTTGATTGGCTAAAAACATGTGGTTTGAAATTATGTGATTATGTCTCATGAATTTAGTCCATTCTGATCACTTATTTCGTACCTGCTGAATTGGGAACCAGATGCTTGGTTTCATATGTTGCCAACAGGTTGCAATAATACACAAATGTTTTTTCAGAGCAGCAGTTTTAAAAGAAAGATAATGCAAGTTGTGTGATGTGATGTGTACGATTGTAAAATTAAAATTTGATTTTGGTATTATCCTAGCACATTCCCCTTGTGTATTTGGTGATAAAAATTGGTTGCTAAATGGTGCCGAGGAAAAAAGATGCATTTTTCAAAATAGTGATAGTCAAAAATAAGTGGGGGGAACGTTGTTTTCAAATTAGTGTTAACAAATGAAAAAAAACAGGGTTTTAAAATGGACAACATAGAGAACGTCAAATAAAAAATCAATTGTCAATTCTTTCAAATTTCAAACATCTATATGAAATTACTATCAATCCTTGATTCATACAAAAAAATAATCAATACTTTCTTGCCTTTTATTTGGGAAATCCACTTGTTTTTACGAAGAAAAACGTTTGTGAAACGACAGTAGAAAAACATCCCTTTTAAAATGTAACAGGGGGAGCATCAAATACGCATGCTTTAGGCCAGTGGTCTTCAAGCTATATTCCACAGAATCCTGAGGTTCCATGAGTCAATAAAATAGAGGAGAAATAAATATGTTTGTAAAAGATTCATGTTCTTTGTGAAGTTTGTATAGTTATAAGCATCTAAAGCTCATCTTATTCATTAAAACTAAAAATTTTATTTATGTGTGATAACTTGATTTTGAAAAACTTTTATTGTAACAGTTTTACTGTACGGTCACCCATGGCGCTATTTTTTTATATTGGCGGTAAATCTTTTTATATGGCAACCCCTATCCGACCTGACAAATAATTACAGTAACCCTATTGAACAACAGAATGTAGCCGCCATTATTTAAATTTTCGTTCGACCACGTTGTACTTGTGCTTTTTTAGACTTAAGCTACTGCGTTCTTTTCGTGATGGTTGTTGCATGGGGAATGTCCGAGGTAAGTGCGAGAATGATGTTATGTGGTATGATGAGAATGTTAATTTAAGGTATTTGTATGGATTAGAAAAGGGAAGAAAACGTTTGAATTTTGTATGAAAGCGGGTTTGATTGCGGATAGATCTGAGGATTGTAAGTGTGGTACGGATATGAAATTGGTTGAAAGACACGATATAAGTGGTGGTTTTATGAGTGGAGGTGTAAATCTAAGGTGAAAGGACAAGAAAAGAAGTGAGAAAGGTTTTTTAATCAAGTCGAATGACATTGAATAAGATTTTGGTTCAGGTTTATTTGTGGGGAGTCAGGGTAAGGTTGATTTTAATATGAAAGAGTAAATGTTCTTCTAAGACTGTGTGATTATCGTTTTCAGCGATTTGGCCGCCATTTTTTTTTTGCACAGGCAACATTTTCACTATGCTGTTTTTTTTTAAATCTCATTCGTACAAGAAGTCGCTATTTTGGCGTGATTTTGAAAATGTCGCCAAGGGTGACCATACAGTAAATTTTTACCAAACTTTTTTTTAAAAAATTAATATTTGTCTATTTAAAAGTACATGTATAAAACAAGACTTTTTTCTTTAATTTTAAAATCTTTTTGCAGAAATTTCTTTTTATAACTCTTGAGCATCTTTATGATATTTGAAATTATACCCAAGTTTTACAAATAGAATAAAAAGTATGAGCTAGTTTATTGTCCGTTTTGAATTCAATGTAGAACACGTGTTTGTTATGTTACCGTCCTGAATTTCGTCCATTGTAAACTATCGACAATTTTGCTTGGTGAAATAAAGAGGCCATGGCTAGGATCCAACCAAGATTTTTTTACTGCTTCCCCCTCCATAAGTGCATTAAGAGATTAAAAGAATTCTGGGGTTAAAGTTATTACAGCAGTGGAAATATGCATTAAAATTCAGTCATCTAACTATAAAAAAACTATTAGTTTGTACATTGTTTCATAACTACTGAAATCAGTAATATCTTAACCTAGATTGAAATAAAATCCAAACTCTTAGGTGATGATTAACTTAGTCTGGTAGGATTATTGGTCTGCTAGGTCTACCACACTTCTATTTGAAATAGATCCTAAAACTCATAATTTCAGTGATCAGCTACTCAGCTTTTTAAAAAATCTTAATTACTGGAAATTCACAGAAGGTCAGGACCAAAGAAATGTATGCTAACATAGATAAAATACAGTACAAAATCATAAAAATGAAGGTAACATTTTTGAAATGTTATTCCCCAACTTGACAAACTTAAAATTAAGTAGCATAATGTTACCATATTAGTAGTGAAAAAGGTTATTTAGATGCTTTATGATTTATTTCAAATCTGATCAGTGAAGAATTTTAGGTAAAAGTTCTCAATATTAAATTCTTTGAGTCTTGAAAAGGATGAAGTATTTGATATTACAATTATACTAGTTTTCAGGATTTGGAACATTGAATTATGGATATATTTGCTTAGGAATTAACTTTCTACCCAACATACTGGGCAAGAAAATGATAATGTTATTTATTTTCTAATCATTGTTGGGTTATATAAATTTCACTTTAATCAGATGATGGTAATTTTGACCATTGTCTTTCATGCAGTGTGTACAATTTCTTACAGGTGTCTGAGTTTTCCCCTTACAAATCTTAACTTGATTGTATACCATTTTGCTAAATGTAGTTTAAATTAACTGATAAGTAATAGTTTCGAGATTTGCTGTATATTGAACTATAAACTGAATATTTATTCAGAATTTATTTTCTACCCATCATACTGGGCAAGGAAATGATAATGTTATTTATTTTCTAATCATTGTTGGGTTATATAAATTTCACTTTAATCAGATGATGGTAATTTTGACCATTGTCTTTCATACAGTGTTAACAATTTGTCTTACAGGTGTTCAGGTAATCAAGAGTTTTCTCCTTACAAATCTTAACTGATTGTACCATTTTGCTGAATGTATTATGAATATAATATTTGCTTAAAATTAACTTTCTACCCAACATACTGGGCAAGAAAATGATAATGTTATTTATTTTCTAATCATTGTTGGGTTATATAAATTTCACTTTAATCAGATGATGGTAATTTTGACCATTGTCTTTCATGCAGTGTGTACAATTTGTCTTACAGGTGTCTGAGTTTTCCCCTTACAAATCTTAACTTAATGGTATACCATTTTGCTAAATGTTGTTTAAATTAACTGATAAGTAATAAAGTTTCGAGATTTGCTGTATATTGAACTATAAACTGAATATTTGTTCAGAATTTATTTTCTACCCATCATACTGGGCAAGGAAATGATAATGTTATTTATTTTCTAATCATTGTTGGGTTATATAAATTTCACTTTAATCAGATGATGGTAATTTTGACCATTGTCTTTCATGCAGTGTGTACAATTTGTCTTACAGGTGTCTGAGTTTTCCCCTTACAAATCTTACTTGATTGTACCATTTTGCTAAATGTATTATGAATTATGAATATAATATTTGCTTAAAATTAACTTTCTACCCAACATACTGGGCAAGAAAATGATATTGTTATTTATTTTCTAATCATTGTTGGGTTATATAAATTTCACTTTAATCAGATGATGGTAATTTTGACCATTGTCTTTCATGCAGTGTTAACAATTTGTCTTACAGGTGTCTGAGTTTTCCCCTTACAAATCTTAACTTGATTGTACCATTTTGCTCTATGAATTATGAATATAATATTTGCTTAAAATTAACTTTCTACCCAACATACTGGGCAAGAAAATGATAATGTTATTTATTTTCTAATCATTGTTGGGTTATATAAATTTCACTTTAATCAGATGATGGTAATTTTGACCATTGTCTTTCATGCAGTGTGTACAATTTGTCTTACAGGTGTCTTGAGTTTCCCCCTTACAAATCTTAACTTGATTGTACCATTTTGCTAAATGAATTATGAATATAATATTTGCTTAGAATTAACTTTCTACCCAACATACTGGGCAAGAAAATGATAATGTTATTTATTTTCTAACCTATGTTGGGTTATAAAAATTGCATTTTTTTATGATGATGGTATATTTTGACCATTAATTTTCATTGAGTGTATACTGATAGTTGAGTATATGATGAGCTTTTAGGGATTACTACTTCTCCCCCTTATAAATCTTACTCGATTGCATATCATTTTGCTAGTTGTAGTTTTAATTAATGTGAATAATTAAGTTACAGTATTTGTTATATATTGAACTATGAAAGAATATTTCTTCAGAATTTATTTTCTACCCAACATACTGGGCAAGAAAATGATGGTGTTATTAATTTTCTTTTTTTGTTGGGTTATAAAAATTTCACTTTAATCAGAGGATGGTACGTTTTGACCATTGTCTTTCATGGAGTGAATACAGTTCGTCTTGCCATTGATTATCTGATAAACTGGTAAGGATTACTGTTTATCCCCTTGCATATCATTTTGCTAAATGTAGTTTTAATTAGCTTGTGAAGAAGTTACAAGATTTGCTGTACAGGGTTATCCAAATCGAATAACCTGATTACAAAATTTTATAATTCCCTGATGAATAAACAAAAAATGACAATGTGTCATTGAGATAAAATGTAATTTTTTTCACACTTAACGTTTCTTGACAAAGTAAAACATGTTTTCACAAGGGTTCAATGCGACTTCATTTAGTCACCTGTATTCAATAATTGTAAACCTGTCACCTTGGACTTTTGCTTTGAAACAGGCATTCAGTTTTCTGGAGCTATTTTTTACCATCTTTTTATACTCTTTGATGTCGGTGCATTTTCGCAATTTTCAAAGCATCTTGATTACAACATTTCTACCATCTATTGGACAAAAACAATATTACAAACACAAAATTTCATGTTATCTTTACATTGACATATTAATCATTTTGTTTGTTCAACTGGGAATTATATAAATTATTAAATTTTGTAAATCGGCCATTCATTCCCAATAAACGTGTATAATAAACCACGAACAGAATATTAGTTCAGAATTTATTTTCTAATCATTGTTGGGTTATAAATTTCACTTTAATCAGATGATGGTAATTTTGACCATTGTCTTTCATGCAGTTTGTACAATTTATGTCTTACAGGTGTCTGAGTTTTCCCCTTACAAATCTTAACTTGCTTGTATACCATTTTGCTAAATGTAATTTTAATTAACTGATAAATTAATAAAGTTTCGAGATTTGCTGTATATTGAACTATAAACTGAATATTTGTTCAGAATTTATTTTCTACCCAACATACTGGGCAAGAAAATGATGGTGTTATTAATTTTCTTTTTTTGTTGGGTTATAAAAATTTCACTTTAATCAGATGATGGTACATTTTGACCATTGTCTTTCATGGAGTGAATACAGTTTGTCTTGCAGAAACATGTTTGTGTTCATGTATAAAAATAAATTATAGTTTAAGAAAAAACTAAAAAACACTCTTTTATACTGAATCGAACTAAAAAGTAAAATAATAATTCTTAATATAAAAACAAAATGACTTAAGAGAAAATTTATGTCATTGTGGTAAAAGCGTGGCGTGCTTTGTACTGCATTTTTACACTAATTGAGCTTTTGGGTATAGAAGTTAGAAATTATAACAATTGATACATTTAAGAACACCCCACGCTTTTACCCCAATGACAAATTTTCTCGTAAGTCATTTTGTTCTTATATTAAGAATTACTATTTTACTTTTTAGTTCGATTCAGTATAAAAGCGTGTTTTTTAGTTTTTTCTTAAACTATCATTTATTCATTGTTGAATTTATCCTGGAGTTTGATATTTGAAGCTGGAATTACGTGGCTGTGGAATTAATCTTGCTCTTCAATGGATATTAATTAACGGGTCTGAAATGTATTTATTATCTCCGTTTACTCAGATAAGTCCCGTATCGTTATATTAGATTCCGTCTCTATAGAACCGGTCAAATAAATAAAAGTGTGTTAAGAAGGAAAAGTTCGAATTAAAAAAGATTTTTAATGTACCATGTTTTTGTAACGGAATTAAAATTATAAAATTCCTCCTCTTTTTTTTTTCTCCACATTTTTATGCATTTTCATCCACTTCTGAGCTATGGTCCAAATTTCAAGTCTCAAGCTCATTGAAAAATCGCGCAGTTTAAAATCAATTACAAAATTCCACCTGGACAGACATTAAGAAAGTGAGTTAATGTTTTTTCACCTTTTAAACGTATTCCTATAATGTTAATTCATATCATCACTTCTAAACATATTGCTTTATAAAAATAAATATTTAGCAGTTGGAACGTAAATTATTTTTTCCATAAGTAAATTATTTTTTATTCTTTTTTAGAAAAATGTTTATATTATGGAAAGAATTGCTAACACACACACACCCTCCACTTTCTCAGATACAGAACACTTTTTTGTGTTTGTTTTATTTTTGTTAACCACAAGTGTATTTTATACTTGCATATAATTAACTTTGATTAAAAACACTTGCCTTAGGGTTACACCTTATTCTTTTAGATGCTAAATCTGAAAATGGTATATGGAATTAGTCGCCAAATCTGATTATCCTTATTCCTGACGATCCTGAAGAGGACAATGGAACAAAATTATGAAATTATTGTATTGTCATTGGTCCTTGACAAGTGTGCAAAATTTCGAATTTATCTGAACTTTTAAAGTGGGTAAAAATTGAGTTCCAAGATTCCGTTACATGCAAGTGAAACTTATAAAAGCATGTTAATAAAGATTATATCTTATATTGCAGAGTGTGCACAATATGACCAAAAGTATCTGGACATCAGTATGTCTTGCTTTCCCTGAAGATGAGCAAAAAATGAATATATTGTTAGGCTGCCTTTTGTTGCAGTAACTTGCCTCTGTGATGAAAGCTGTCCATTGGTTTTAAGAAGCCTGCAAAAGAATCGCATACAATTCTTACTGAACACTAGTTAATTCTGTTGCCAATTTGGAATGTCAGGATTGCAGTCCCTGTCTACTTGATGTGGTTTATTGAACTGTGACAAAAGTATAGCCCCTGCTATTTCCGCTTGCCTTAAATAGAAACTGTAAACTCTTTTTATACTTAGAATTAACAACTCGGTTCCTGGCCAAATCTACTGTTTCAAGAGTTGTTCGAATCCTTTCAATCATTCAATGTATTTAATAGATATAAATACAGATAATTTGTGCATATAATATTTTTTTACTTTTATCAATAGTAGGGCATTTATAATTCTTTTAATGTAATTCTTTTTAGGAATTTCATTACTGTGTATCTGCCATCTATTTTCTCCCCTGCTGCTTATTTCTTTTATACTTAAAATAACCAGAATATAATTTCTAAATCTTGGAGCAAGTTTGCATTAAGTTTTAAGAAAGTCAGTTAGCCCTTTCTACATATTGCGTTTCATTAGCTGTTGATTTCTAATTCATACTTGTGATTTCATTGAGAAAAGGCATTTTTTAGCATTACATTTTCAAAAGTTGACAGGTATGCTTGCATTATGTAAACCTGATTATTAACTCTGTATCTAATCTTCATTTTTATTTGCTTTTTAAGCATGTTGAATATTAAATGCATTCTTACCATTTTAAAATTAATTTTATTGATTTCATTCTGTGTTTTGTAGTATCTAAATTGAGACCTTCAAAGTTATCTTTTTCTTAGTATAAAAATAAAATTGTATTTGCAATTATATGCAGTTGTTGATTATTTCATACTTGGGCTGTTAATGAAATATAAACTGATATCAGATTTTTAAGGAAATATTCTAAGCTATTTTGAACATCAATTAAAATTGTCTTTTACTCTGCATAACTATGCAGGGAAATAGTTCAATTAAATTTCTATTAGAAATTTGTTTAATTTGGGGTGATGTATTTTGGCCATTGAGAAGGAATATTTTTAGATTTGTCGTATTTTCATAGTTTTTTTTTTCCAAGTTAAGTGATATATGTGTATTTATCTAGGTAAGTCTAAGTTGGCATCTATGCCTTCTGGAGGAGCAGTAGCAGTTTCTGCAGCTGCACCTGCAGCTGGCGGTGGAGGCGGAGCTGCAGCCTCTCCTGCAAAGGGTAAATAAAAATTACTTTTGTGAGAGTTTTTATGTATTAATTTGTTTGAAGTTTGTTTTACATGTCCACATTTGTATTTTTGCAGAATCCAAGAAAGAAGCAAAGAAGGAAGAATCAGATGAATCTGATGATGACATGGGATTTGGACTCTTTGATTAAAAGCTTTTTTTTACCTTGTACATTGTCTCTTTATTAAAAAAACTAAGATACACATACATTGATAATTTTTGAAAATGAATATAAACCCTAATTTTTGTTTCTAGTATTCTGTGTTGCTCTGACAAAAATTTTAATAGGAAATTAAAAATTTTATATATAGATTTTATTCAATTGAATTATTTTAGATTTATCGTAAGATCTCTAAAATAAACTTGAAAAACAAGATTTTAGTGGACTGTAATTTGTATTGAAAGTTAAAAGAATCGTAATTGTTGAAATTGGCATACTGGAGCAATATTACTTTTTTTAAAACTTAGTTGACTCAAAGAATCCTTTGAACTAAGCTGTGCCGTAAGTT
Source organism: Trichonephila clavata (assembly GCA_019973975.1). Taxonomy (NCBI): domain Eukaryota; kingdom Metazoa; phylum Arthropoda; class Arachnida; order Araneae; family Nephilidae; genus Trichonephila; species Trichonephila clavata. Next base: position 53,000 of record BMAO01026398.1, on the reverse strand, counting down.
TCAAAACAAAGTAATTGAGATTGTATGCTGAGACTCAAAAAAACATTTCATCCTTAGAAATAGTCTGCAATATTTTTCAATAAATTGCAGTCTTTCACACATATTAAAGTGCTATTTCTCTGCTTTAATAAAGAACTTGTCAGTGATTTGTAAGGCTATTACACATTGACATCACAAAGGTTATTCATTAATAAAACCAATATGAAATTTTCTGAGAACAATGTTTCAAACCATAGTTGATGCAGCCATTTCTCTGCGAGAATGTTGACTTCTGCTAAAGTTGTTGGATGAGAACTTTTTTGAAAGAAGACTTACGAAGATCAGTAGTTTATTGAAAAATAACAGGCTATTTTCTTACTGAATTTAATAAATTACCAGCATTTTACTGGTTTGAAAAGATGTTAAATTTTTGGATCTGTTAGGAGCAGGTCAAATATGGAGAAAAGTTTTACAACAGATTCATTTGTTCAAAGCAGATTTGTAAAATCTGCATGTTAAACGACAAAAGATATAAAGAGTGAAATGTTAAGTTATAAATAAATTAAGAAAAGAATATTAAAAAATTTTATTTTAGTTTTTATTTGACAGTATACACTAGGTTGTAAATATGAAATTTTCTCAAACAGTTATATGGAAAAACACCATTTTTAACTTGATAAAATTTTAAATGCATAATTTATTGTTATGCCTGCCTGTCTTTGTACAAGCAAAGTAATGGATGACTATCTGACAAGTTGAAAATATTTGTAGCTTTATATAAAAATATTCCACAGTATAGTATACAATGTTACTGAATTATTAGTTTTAAGTTTTTAGTTAAAATTTTTGTCATTCAATTTAAAATTTTACTATCATAAGTTTTAAATCTACACTCTTTTAGTAACCAAAGTAGGAAATTAGAATCTGAAAAAAATTTTGGAGGACATCCATTTCAAAATATGCAATAAAACCCTAGTACAAAAACATTCCAATGTATTAAATCTTAAACTTAAAAATTTTAGAGGAACATCAAACCAACTGTTATTAGCATCATAAGTAAATTATAATTTTGAATTAATTTTTTTTTTCCTTGCATTTCTTAGTGCAATAGAAACTAATACAGTGGATGAAAGTATTAGTACACATGCAAATTTCCCTATAAAATTGAATGTTTTCGACTAATAGAAATTAATATATAGAATTATAATTTTTTTTGCTTTACACATTCTTTACATTTGGTCTTTTGAGAACAATATGACCGTTAATACTGATAGGACCTCCTTTCAGCTGTTCTCTCAGTACTAAACACCATGACATCCAACTTCAGTTCGATAAAAAAAGGTTCTATCTCGGACATTTGATACTTTATTTGGGCATTCATTTAGACCCTAAATTAACATGGAAGAAGCATAGATTCAACTGTTGATAGAGGTTACTCAAGATCTAAGCTGGTGTAACTTGGGGCTCAAGATGTTTTGTGTGCGACCTATAATTGAGTGTGGAAATGAGGTTTTAATAACTGCCTCCGATTCTGTTAAAAATAGGCTTAATCTTTTCCAAAACAGCATGTTGCTTTTAATCACTGGTGGGGCCAATCAACCCGACAGATTTGGAACCTTTGAGTGAAAGGAGTCAAAGAAGTACACTGAACCTGGTTAAAAAGATCTTGGGAAGGAGAAACAATTTGCCATATTGATATAGACCCACAAATGAAAGATTAAAAACTCATAAGTATCCTTTAAATTGTTCATGATCTTTGATACTTTCGATATTCTTACAGCCAAGTTTTCCCAAAATGCTGCCTTTGCTACTATACATTAGATATCCTCGTGACAGATGGTTCAGCAGATGTTATTAAACATGCTGGAGCCTATTCAAGTGCTTTCAGTAATTATCCTGTTGGAAAGTATTGACAATTGTGATGGAGAGATAGCAGCAATATCATTTTGCCATTGATAAATTGGAAAGCATAATATTGTATTCTTTATCGATTCTCAAGGTGTCATTTTGTTTCTAATAAACTCAAGATGTAATGAAAACGCTGGTAAATTTCTGTAGAAGGAAATTAGCTGAACTTGGGATGTCTAGAGACCGCATTGCCTTCCAGTGGATTCCCAGTCACTGTTACATTTCTGGAAATGAGAAAGCAAATAGGCTTGCTAAAGAGGGATCTCTCGTGTCCCAACCTGACTCCCTTGTCTCTGCGTAACATCAAAAGAATCATTTACAGTAAACTGCAAATTAACAGTCTCCCTGTATGGTGAAGCAGCTGCAGAAAGATGGAATATCTTGCTTAACAAAAGTGGTAGTTCCCTGCCTCGATCTGTTACCGGATCTGTTCGTCTACTTACCGGACATGAGACTACTTGCAAAGGCATTTACATCGCATTGGACTAAAGGATTCTGCTTTGTGCCCTCTGGGCAACCAGGGTGAAATGGATGGTGACCACCTCAGACACTGCCCTATTATAAGTTTTTTGTAGACAAATTTTAATTCTTTTTATGCTTCGTCATCATTTTATTGGGCTGCTCGTCGACTAATGGCAGAGATGCCGAAGACGGGTGTAGGATAAAAGAAAAATAATTTTTTTGCAACTTGGTCTTGTAGGAGTGGCAATTTTTAAAGCAGTATAACAATTATTTTGAAAAATAACCGAAAAACTGCGCCAAAATTAAAGCACTAAAATCTCGATACATTTTAAAAAATCAACAGCTTTAAATGTTGTATTTTTCTCTCGACTTGGTAAGATATTCTTTACCGTCCACGACTTAGAACGTTTTGGTACAGTTTTGCAATTTCTGCATGGATGTCCCTCCATTCTACTGTGATTATTTTTACTTCACATTTTGTTTTGAAAGTCATGTTTTTAATAAAATTTTCACCAAATATGTGTTATTAGGCTTCAATCTTCTGTTTTCAGAATTTGGGAACAGTTATGGAAACACCATCGGCGTACATAGCAGTGCACTTGACGTCATTATCTTGTTATGAAACGAAAGTCTCCCAATATCCGAATTTTGGGTAGATAGTTTAAAATATTTTTAATAGAGCTCGTGATTCACGATACCATCAAAATTACCTAATCCTAGTTGCCTAATGTACACACTCTCATCGCGGGTAGTGGCCACGGTAGCAGAGTGGTCTAGGCATCGGATTGTGGCTAGCATGTCATAAGTTCGATTCCAGTACCACTGAAGACCCGTCGTGTAGGGGAGCTCAAACGTCCTCCAGTTGGTGTGGTAGTTAGGAGAGATGGATACCAGCTCAGGTGTCGTCCGCGTCACTTGACCATGGTTCAAAATTACGCGGACAGTCTCCAAAAGACGTGTGGGACGTTAATATTCACTTACTCATCGCGGGTAGGCCTAGGGGGCCCAAATGTTCGTTACGTCACTGCCAAATCATGCCGATTTACATCCCTAAACAAGAACATCTGTACCTTCGTGCTTCATTGTTCCAACCAAATTCTTATAATTAAGTTTCAGAGAATTAGACATTCTTGATCCTAACAGGAGTATAATTTGAAGAAAAATTGAACTTAATCCCAAGAATTTGTGGTACAAGAACACCTCCATGCTTGCTTAGGAGTGTAAATTGCTAAGAATTCGGTATTAGTGGTTTTAGCGTGCATTACGAGAGCGCTATCCAGGGGCCTCAACAAGTGAAAGTACGAAATTTTAAAATGTTATCAATAGCCTCATTCAGAAATTTTGATACAGGACTTGCAACAAGATAATTGACTCCAAGCGCACTGCTCTCAACGTACGCCTCTGGTGTCTTAACTGTCCCCAAATTCTAAAAACACCTTAATTGTTTTAAGGCTTGTGACTGATTTTATAGTAATTTTTCAAAATTGTTTCACTAGGTTTTAAAATTTGATCGTTATTCCATTAAGAACAAGTTGCGGGAATAAAACAAAAAAAAAATTGATACATTAACTTTTATTTGTCGAAAACATTAAATTTTATAGGAAATGTGAGTGTAGGATCTGATTGTAGATTATTAGTTTCGTCTGGTCATATCTATAACAAAAAATGTGAAGCAACGTGGCTTCTTAATAGGGCAATAGCGAAGTTTCTGGGTATCAACCAATCACCAGGTTCTCATATAAATGGGACCCGAGATTTGCGCTGACTTTTTTTTTACACACTTGCAGTCTAGCTCTGAAGTTATCTGTAGTTACATTCAATATTCTGCATCAAATCTCGATTTTTTTCCCGCTACCTATTGAAAGATTTTTCATTTGGATAAAATAGAACTGGTGAGTGCCCTGCGGCCAGCCAGTTTTTTTTTTTTTTAATTATGTCACAGAATCCGCAAAATGAGTGGTGCAGAAAAGTTGTGAAAGAAAATTCCTGATCCAAGAGAGCATATTACTGCACACTCTCAGATTACAAAACCTGATCCAAAAGTGTGCCGCAACGAAAAAAAAATTGAGAATAATTAACTTACAGCGTCGCGTCGACACACACGTTGAACGTATCTCTGCTTTTTCCAGGGAGTGTGTTCAGAGCCATCAGGAATTGTACCCGTAATTCAACAGCGCCGGCTACGAGTTCGTTATTAGAACCATTTAGAGTCCTAAAATGACTAGAGATGTTAACAAAAAATGCAGTTTTATTCTTACACAATAGAAATTAGATATGTAAACTTCTAGAATCATTTCCAAACACAAAGTTGGCTGAAAACCTACAGCACATAATTGGGGCGTAACGAAGAATATTAGGGCCCTCTAGCAAAGTCAGGGGGTTTTATGCTTCCTTAACCCCCCCCCCCCCGCAATGTGAGGTGCGCACGTTACACTACGCCAAAGTACATATCATTGATGTTAGTTGCTCGTATGATTAATCATTCACAAATAAGCTTTCCAATTCGCACATATTTTCTTTGAAATTTCTTTAACAGTTAGGAGCAATGTAAACTTAATATTTAACAATTATAGATTTCTTTACATGTATTACTAACCACAAAGCAAAATTATCCTAATATAAATTATTACAGCCACATTTGGTTTAAATTTCGAACACCGTTATTGTTATTAGAATTCTTTTACGTGTAATTAATCACTGGATGTCCTTTAATATTCCTTATTTTAAATGGACTTCTATTTGTTTCTATAAGCGACTGAAAGATTTGTTTTCAATACGAGGCCAATAAAATTGTTTCATTGAATAAAAACGCTAATCGAAAATGTTTGCGGAAGATTTATGGTGCATTTGAGCTAAGAAAACGCACTTAATAATGTTAATCAACATGTAAAAATACTCGTAAGGAACAAGTGATAATGAGGGATATGTAGGCATTAAATGAAAAAAAAAATTAATGGCAAATGCAATAATTTTTATTTACACGTACATATTAATTCTTTAGGGACTACAAAATGATTTGAAACTAAAGATATTGTTCGCTTTTGCTGTTTTAACACGAAATGAAGATTCTTCAATTTCTGTATAAATGCTGGAACTAAATCAATATTTCCGAAGTCCAATTGCCACAAGTTCCCCGCATTTTTTTTTTTTTTTGTAAAAGTATCTTTCTCTGAATGACTTTACCACTTCACCCTCTACCAAATGTCTTTATCACTTTTGTTGGGGTTAACTTCTGTCATGATGTTATCCCCTGTAATGGCTCCCAAATGCAAAGAATTAAAAGTTGCAACAAATTACGTAAGAAAGAGGCTATCCGGAAACGCACATTTTTTTTAGTTTTCCCTGTGGTTAGTGCGACTTGCATTGGGAAGCAAGGATTTAGATATTTCGTGTTTGTACCAACTTAATAGAGGATGTTTTGCATACACACATGCAAGACACATTTTAAGTGTGTTTTGCATACAAACTTAAAATTTTCTTTTCCATTTTTTTACCTCGTGGAACTTCAGCATTTTGCGGAACACAGTTTTAAGATCACTGCTATATAGAAATATCTGATGTTATTAGTGTAGTATAACTTAATTTCCAACTAATGGAAACAGTATCAACAAGTTGTAAAAGTTTGAACAACAGCTAAACAAGACTGATTTCTATCTATAACTGAATGATTGTCAGACCAGTAGCTTGTTACAACCACAGGAACAATGATTTTCAGGCAAACAATTTACAGAAAACTTACAGAGAGTGACCTGCATGCCGGATACATAGTTGTTTGAATATTGCACAATATCAATGGCACACATTTTACAAAGTGATTCTTACCACAGCATAATATTGAGTGAATGCTTGAACAGGCTACCACTTTTTATAATATCATGGTACACTAAAAATGGTGGCATTTTTAGTGTGTATGTTTGCTGGATGCATGGAATTTCACATTTTTGAAAAAAAGGTTTTGTTGATGGAACCAAGTACAGAGGTGTAGTTCATGCTCATCTTTTCTGAGATGCTACTGGTTTACAGTTTTTATTTGAGGACAACTCTGTTTTACATAAATATCTTGAAACTGAAGATATCAAATGTATGCAATGGTCACAGATCCCAAACTTGAGTGCTGAGTATTTTTTAGGGTATACTTGGATGAAGAATTTCAGTTTGTTAGCCTGTACCGAGGGGTATTGCTGAGCTCAAACAATTCTGTGACAGGAGTGACTGAATCTGTCACTGCAACTAATACAGACTCTCCCTTCTGAGTATAAAACATGCCCATGATACTTGTATTGCAACAAGTGGTTATCATATTCCCTATTCCCCTAACAAATTTAGCAGTTCAGTTTCTTTCTTGTAATGTCAGACGAAATTGCATTTTTCACACTTTGAGCTATTTGTATAAATCGAGTAATAATTGATGCATTCATTTCCTTCATTTATAATAATTTTCTAAATATGTTAAATTTCATTCAATCCTGCCTTTTATTTAGCCCCTTACTTAAAAAAATAGCCATTATTTTTAACTTTTAGACACCAGTGTATCTTTAATCTTTCCTCGGAATAAAATAAATTTTCATTCCAGTTTTGATAATTTTTGTTTAAATAATTTAATGACACACAATTTGTTCCTATGAAAGTAATTTTGAGCATTGAAGTACTTTTGGAAAAGAAATAAAAGTTTTTTTTTTAATAAAAAATATTTAGTGTTAGAATTTTTCAAAAAGTAAAATAGGATTAGATCCTATTTAAGTACATACTTTTATTTATCACTAACTTTGGGAATTCTTATCTCCATATTGGATATAAGTACAAGACAGAAAAACGGGCTGCTGTACAACTTGGCGCCCTTTCCACCATTATCACCAAAGGTGTGAACTATATTAAGGTTTTACCATCTAACAGAATATTAATAGTATAACAGGAAGAAGTGGTGTACATGGGGTTCAGTCCCCTATGCGTAGACCAACAAATTTTTAATTTTTACCATAGAGAATACCCTACAGCACTTTCACATCAACATGTTTTTAGAATCCCTCCCCCTTATAAGAGAAGTCTGTATATGCTACTGACTGGAAGAAATGTTAAATTACAGAACAACACACCATATAACCTTTTTATTCCAATATCTTTTCTAATAACAAGTAATATAAAAAAAAATTTTAAGTGAATTCCTACTTTGAATGGATGAATAGAAAATATTTTATTAATGATTGAAAATTTGAACAATATATATAAATATATTATTCAAATTTTCAATCGTAACAATGCACACCCGGTTTGACTAGTTTCGTTGAAAAAACGTTTTTTGACACCAACTTCTGTCACTGTTTTAACAGTTACATTGCTACAACAATCTAGATAAATCTAGTTGGCATTGAAAACTGATAATTAACCGGTAATTAATTAATATTCGAATAAACTATATTAACATCGAATATTATCCACTACAAGTTTAAAATAATTTATTTGAACTTGATTGGATGAATAGAAACAATTTTATTTAACAATTGTAAAATTTGAACGATATATATATATATATAAACACATAAATATTGAGAGAGTGTGAGCTAATAGTAGGAATTGAATAAAAACATTGAACTTGTCAAGTGTAACAAATATATTTTAATATAAAATTTATACACATAAAATATACTTTTATAAAAAAATTCATTTTATACAAAATATTTTGTCTCATAAATTATAAACTGTCATATTATTATCAATAAATAAATTATTTTTCAAAACATTAACACAAATATGCAGAATGTTGCAAAAAAAATCACAAAATTATCTGAAATATTATTCTGTATATTTTAAAGGTATGCTCCATTTTTCTCATCACTTAAAACAAATAATTACATCAGCAATTGTTTAAAACAAAATATCGTAATTTTTTAGACAAACAGAATTAACTAGTCTTTTTTCTGATAATTTTATTTAAATTATATTTTTCATTCACACTATACTTACATAGGTTAGTTAAATTCACCAAAAAACTCAACTATATTTTTATCCGTCTCATGAATCTTAACACAATGAAGTGTTCCAGCAGGAAGAGAATGAGATAATTGATGCCAAATGAAAACACTTAAATTTTCTGTAGTGCTGAAATATTAAAAATAATTTTAAGAAATCAAATATAATTTAAAAAAAAAGAGAAATGATATTTAGCACAGAGATAAAATGTACCTGACAATTTCTTTAAAGTAAGGTACATCATTATCTAGATGTTTGTGGTCAAGTAATTCCATTACAGTTTCCTAACAAAAATAAGATGAATATTTAGAAGTTATAACAATGATACATTATTATCACAAAATAGATGCGTTATTTATTTACTTGCAATATTTTCTTCAAATCTGTAATATTCATCATCATGCCAGTTACTGGATTAACCTGAAAAATTAACACTTTGGTAAATATTATTTTAAGATAACACATATTTTTTGGAACAAAAAATGCCTTTTTAAGCAGTTATATTTTAACATACCTTCCCTTTAACTGTCACTTCAACTACAAAAGAAAAAAATAACCATTAATTTTTTAAAAAAATGAACTCAAAATAATGTAATAAAATTAATTGAAGCATTTGTGTGTGTGTAATATATTTAGACTAAAATATTTCAATATTATTCACTCATTTAGGAATATTCAGATATGTAGGGGTAATGAATATATTTGAAATTTATTGAAGAAATTTTGAACTTATAACTGAACTTACATTTTTTAATAAATTTAACCATTTATTAGTGACATTTCAATATTGTAAGATTTAACTCGAGCAATTTTAGATAATTACACAATAACCACATACCAGTGATTCATCACTAAAGATTACATGATTTATGGTAAATTATTTTATTTTGAGGAAATGAACAGGCGACAAATGAAAGACATATGTTTGACACCATTCAAAGGACAATGAATTTACATTTTTATTCAAAAATTTCTTGAAATTTACCAATGACATGCAGTTAATATAAAGTACCCAATTTCATTAACCTGCTCAGGACCATTATCACATATATGAGATCACTTCAAGGAACATGGTGTCGTATGTCAGACTACTTTTCCCCCATTTTGAGGCTCATGATCACATTGGTGTGATCTTAATTTGGAATGATTATAAACTGCAAATTTTGGAGTATTTCATTACAATAATGGTTTTATATAAATTTTTAAATGGAGTTAGGCTTAGGAGAAAAAAACCATTTAGTTGTGAAGTGTGTGAGTGAATATTAACATCACACTATTCAACTACACGAGGGCTTTTGGTGATGGACCTCGTAATTTTAAACCATGGTCCAGTGACAAGGACAACACCTGAGCTGGCACCTCCCTCTCCTAACTACCACACATCATCGGGGGACATTTGAGCTCTCAACAGATTTAACATGCATCGCTCCCCTACACAGTTGGTTTTCAGAGGTACTGGGCTCAAACTCATGACACACAAGCCACGAATACGTTACCATGACCACTGGTCCTGAACAAGTTAAAAGATGCAAGATATTAATCTGCATAAATTAGGTATAATAATACATTCACATGAGATCATTCAAAACTAACAAGGGGAGGTTGGAGTTCAACCTCTCATGGACTACCAGATTTTTAATTTTTACCACTCAGATAACCCCTTGATGCTTTTGTCTATGCCTTTTTTAGAATGTACCCCCCCCCCATAAGAGACATGAGCGTATGCCACTGCTTAACATTTAAACCTTTATCTTGCTTTGCAACTATAATTTGAGAAATTCATGAGAAAATAAACAGATTGTATGTCATCATTGTATAAAAATAAAATACAACCTTTATAATTATGACCATGGCCATTAGGATTGTTACATTTTCCATAGGTGCTCTGGTTTTCTTCTTCGCTCAAAAAGGAGCTAATAATAATATAAAAAAATTACACATACATGAAGTTAAATAAGTGTTTTAATTGTGCAATAAATGAAAATAACTAATAATGTAATCATTAAAAAAGTGATATCATAAAGTAATAGAAAAGACAAATATTAAAATAATCAGTTACATAAATATTTTCAATGCAAATATTATAATAGGAAGGAAAGCCTCTAAAATTAATAAATTATTTAATACATACAAATATTTTGTGTAAATACTTTTCAAACATTCTCAACTGTTCAAATGAGTATAGAAGTTATCAAAAATTTAATGGAATGCATTAAGATAAAAATAAATTTTGAAACTTATTTTAATCAATTTTATTAAATATATTTAGTATTATAAATATAACTAAATATATTTCATGAAACTGATTAAAATAAGTAAGTACATAAGTAAATTCATATAAATAAGTATTTAAAATGTAGGCAATACTTTTACCCAACATGCTTTACCATTGAAGAAATACAGCTAGAGATAGAAATCTATATAAAAAGTCAAATGCAATATGAAAAAGTGTGAGCATAACTATTTTCCTCAAAATCTATTAAAAAAAATTATTAATGACAAAAAGATGAATATATTTAACTAAAACAAATCTGAATCATTCGTTCATAATGATGATAGATTTTTGTTACTATTTTAATTTAAAGTCATATAGAACCCTGTTTATTTCACTTTTAACAAAAAATATAAAACAGTATTTTTCTTCAGTAAGTAATAATAGATAAAAATATTTTGCTATTATAAATGTTCTATAATAATGCACAATATTGTATAACAAATAAAACTCATTACGAAACATTTCATTACCTGTGTAATCTATGTGCAGCACTAAAAGATTCGATACGTGTTAAATATACAATTGGTTCACCCATTTTTTTCCCCGAAGAGAAATTATAAAATCAGATCAGATTAATCCGTCTTATAAATCACAGATTTGTCCTCAGAAAATTCAAATACCGTGATATAGTTTTGTCTCAATAAAGCTATTTGGCCGTAATTATTTTGAAAATCAACAAAGTTTCTGTACTACTTAGAATTATACTTTAGGAGAAATCTCTCGCAGCTAAAGTAGTAACCTGTTGACTCTTTTTGTTTTTCTTTTGGATTTTATACACTTGTTGCCAAATAAAATTGAAAAACAAACAAACTATTTTTAAAAATTTAACAATTTTCTACCATTACTTTCAGAAAGAAATCCCCCCCCCAAAAAAAGAAATAAAATTGAATGAAGTAAAGCATATGAAAACTTGGTAAAACTATTGAAAAATGAATATTTAAAATTTAACCCATCATATATTTTTAGTTCTTAAAATATAATATAGATGGCAGCACGATACAAGGTACAAAATGTACCTCGGAAAATGTTCATTTTGATGTGAAAAATTCAGATCTCAAATCTCGAGATCAGGTAGAACTAATTCACATTCAGAAAGTATAAATGTACAGTGGAAATAGTTTCAAACACGAAACTAAGGGGGCTGAAACATTTTTTCGTGTTAAAAGAATTTCGTGCGAAAGAATGTTGCAAAAAACAAAATATATTGAACAAAATTGAGTTTATTAGAGTACAGTTTATTTACAGAGATATGTACGTATATATTTCCATGAATTTAATAAAAATCAATGAACAAAAACATTCACAAGAACTTATTGAAATTTAATGCAGAATTTTCTAACTTTTTGAAAAACAAAACATTTAATGAAGTTTTAGAAAATTATCTCATATTTTTTTTTTTGCTTTTGACTTTTTTTAGGATCAAATTGTTGTCGTCCATTTTGTTATTTTATTCACCATCTAAAAGTGCGTCTGAATAATTGCGCATATTTTTCATGTTCTTCGTTACGGAACAGGAGCATCATTCATTGCATTTTCGTTGTCGGAATCTGCATCAATGATATTTTTTGAGCTTTGAACAAACTCCAAAATGTGTCTTGGTCTGTCATATTTGGGGCTGTACACACATTATCATCACCTACTGGAGCGAGTTCTTTCGAAAAGAAAGTAGGACAGTCCAATAATAAAGAAACTTTTTCAAACATTTCATTAATTGTCGGCTCAATTTCAAGAGCCTTAAGTAGCTCCATCTTTATTTTAAGCAAAATAGCAGTTTGTTTTATTCCTGAGCTCTTTACCATAGTGCTCGTAAAAAAAAATTCTTCCAAAAAAAATTAACCAAACTCATTGATTTTGAATCATACTGAGATTTTACCGAATTCCAAAGTCTAATGTTGAGAGATGATTTGCTTTTGCGTTGCGCTTGTAGAGGTGAAGGGTGTAAGTAGCTTAGATGAACAAAACTGGCTCATGTCACGAGATGAGCAGAGGATATTTCAAAGACAAGTTAACCTCCTTTCTACGAATAGTGAAGGTGTTTTCCGTATTTTGTTCATTCCCCCTGAAGAAACATCTTTTCATGTAAAGCGATTTTCGTTTTATGTTAAGAGAAAAAAATGCATAAAATTTTGTGTTTACCGATAATTTGTCACAAGCGTTTTTGCATAAAGCGTATTTCACTGTAATATTTTTTCGATAATGATCATTCTTTTGTTGAGATTGAAATTAAAAGCAGTTTAAAATTAGTTAATTTTTTAAATTCAAATATTTTTAAGCCATTGGATTTCTTGAATTTCCAATTATTTTAGAATATTTTAGGATTAATTATTGCAGAATTTTTGCATTTCCTTCTTTTAAAAACCATAATTTTTCTGTTAATATTATGCATCTCTCTCAACTCTTTAATAAAAATTCCTCTCGTAGAAAAGATATTAACTTATGAGATATATTGCATATTTTAAAAATATTAAAAAACTTTGTTTAATTTTTTTTGTAGCGTCAGTCATTTAAAAAAGTTTTATTAAAGCTAAATTTATTTTTAAAAAATATTTAAGAGTATCCAAAATGAAATGCACAAAACGAAATAAAATGCGTCAAATACAAATCTGTAATCACACTAAAGATGGGATACTTACAAATATTTATTTTTTCTGTTTTATCTAGTATTTAGCATTGTCTCTTAACTAACTTTTGAAAGAATTTTAATGTTTGATTCAAAAATAATTTCAGCAATCACTACTTAAAAAATTATTTCTAAATCAGCTATATTGAGTTGAAGTTATAAAATTCTAGAATAGGACAATTTTAAATATATTTCATCCAATAAAATATAATTAATCCATGAGCAATTTTGTCAACTTTTCCCCTTTTACTGTAAATCAATAACAAAATATGGAATTCGCACTCGGACAATTCATAGGAATATAAATTTAGTTTCTTCAAAGTGCTGTGTATGTGTGTGTTTTTAGCACTAACGCACGATCGCTTATTTAAATACGAAATTTCGTAAGCAAAAGATAGTTTTTCTTTTGATTTTTTTCTTAAATGTATCTTTATTTTTTTTTAATAAATTGCATTGAGAGAGATTATTCTACACAGTGGCGTAACGGAGAATACTTGGTCAGGCTTTGGAGTCCCTAGAATCCTGGTTAGGTGTGGAATCAGTGGTGTACGTTACACCACTGATTCTACACCTAACCTTGATTTTTAGACAAGAAATTTAATGAAAACATATTGTTAATAAAACTATGTATTTGAAAATTTATTCCCGTTTATATATATATATAGTCGACTCTCGATAATTCGAAGTTGGAGGGACCAATGAAAAACTTCGAATTATCAAGAGGACAGGAAAAACTCCCAAAATACTCGAATATAATTTTTTTCTAACACATTGAAATTTAAAACTATGTAATAAAAACAATTGCACATATGTATAAAAATATTTTAATGTAATTTTTAAAAAGTACATATAAAAGTATAAATTTTATACAGAAGTTAAAAATCCTGCATTAAAAGAATACATTCAATACATTCATACACAATCCTATGCATCTTTTCTTCACAATAGTGGACCATCCTTTCTGAACACATGTGTAGCAAGGCCACGTGTTAAATGAAATATATGGACGATTGACAAGTGCAGTCGGTGTATAGTCCCTTGAAGAAGGAAAGCAATAAAAGTGTCTTTTTGCTTGGGGAACAGGGAAACACAAAGAAGGGATGGTAGACAGATGGTCATCAAAGGGGCTACGTTACAGGGGAGACATGCAGTGACAATACAACGCAAAACAAGTAAGCTCCAACCTACGTGGATATATGCGTACAAGATCCAGCTGATGGACTCAGCTTCTTCTCTGATTCTATGGTACAAAATAAAACAATCCCACGGTCAAACCCGCAGGGAAGTAAGAGGGGGGGGGCGGAGTCCCCTTCCGAATGGAGGAGAAAATTTAGAACTTCACTCGCCGAAACGAGTTTCGTTCAAATATGCAAGTGCGTCACACTCAGCTGATTGCTCAGTGGGGGAAGGTTGCTTTCACAGGAAAGCGGTGGGTGGTCGAGCGGTGGTGCAGGACTGTACATGACAGTGAGTGTTCGAATTGTGGAGATTTTCTTAAGATAACTTCGAATAATTGCGTGTTGTAGTCTGGTCAGCCACAGATTTTACTTCGAATTATTGAGTGTACCCAAACGTATTGTTTTAGTTCGAAATATCAAGAGTTTTTCTAGGGACTGAGCATATACTTCGAATTATCGAGAGGTTCGTATTATCGAAGGTTTGAATTATCGAGAGTCGACTGTATTCTTCCAAATGATGGTCTATGACAGGGAAGTTAAACGCATTTCTCTCTCTCGTCAAGGGTCAAATTAAAAGTGAAGTCACGCGGCCGCAGTACATTGTGTTTTTATTTCTCAATTTACTTTTGTTCCTTGAGATTCGTATCATAACGTTCCTATTGACCATAAATGAAAGTTATATTAACGTCGTACTTTAAAGCAACGATATTAGGGCTGTTGGAGAAATGTCCAAGGGAACCGAGCTCACCCGAAAGAGCTATTGGCCTCATAATTTTGAGCTTCAGGCAAATGACAAGCGAAATGTCGGATAAATGTGATGACCTTTCTTCATGCCTAGACCTAGGCCTAATACCATAAACAATCATTCAACTTATTTAGTCGAAATACGGCCATAGGTCAAGCCGGTTTGTGCCTAGGTTTTTAAGATTTGTGAGTCGTACACATTTATTTATTTCAAATGACCATTTGAACGAGTATTTGACAATGCATGCTGTATACAATCTACTTTTAAAGATCTCATGTAGGGCCTTCTTTTGCATAGGAGCCCAGGGACTCCAAAAGCCTTAAAATTTCTCTGGGCCCAGGGCCTCAAAGAGTTTTAAGACGTCCTTGTTTATGTGTGTCTCTTACTTACATTCAAGAGTGCTTCCTGCTGCCTGAATGATTTTCAGCAACGTTTGCTTGCTGAAATGCCCCCATGGGAAGATATGGAGAAATGTATTCCCATGGCGGCCTTTCTGCCAATAAATAAGACTTTTACTGATTTAGAACTAATTTAAATATTTTTACTTTTCTCAAATCATGTGAACTCACGATATTAAATTACAATGGAATTCTCAATATAATGGAAAACAATTTAATATAGAAATCGTAAGCCAGTCAAATGTTTAACTGTAAACGCAAGTATGGTAAATCCTTTCAATGGATAATTATAAAGGAAAAAGAAAAGCAATTTTCAGAAGATATAGTAATTTTCTTAGTAATTCATATATCTAGAGGTCTGAAGAGCCACAGCCATCTTTGCAAAGAGCCGCGGTTGGCCGACCCCTGTCTTAGATCAAAGTAAACAAAAGTCAGACGTCCCTGTCAGAGGGTGGTGAAAAGGCATTTCGTAATGAATAAAGTCACGCATTATAATTACTTCCGAATCGATCCACCGAGGAAATCATTGGTAATCCCGGAAATTTCTTAACCCGAGTAAAAGTTGCTCACCCTATGACAATGACAACAAAGGCTGAAGTTGGTCGACCTCTCTCCCGTTTCCGTAAACTACAAAAACTTTCCGGTCATTCGTAACGAAGCGACGGAGCGAAACCTAACGCCCACATACGCATTTGTCACACTCTTTCAACAATTGTCAATTTCTACAGGAGGAAAAAAATCAATCAGATCGCGTCTGCGAAAGAAGGTATATTGTTCGAATGTCTACCTGTATTGAAGATGATACGTATTCTGATTCAAGTGTGAACACGTTATTTGACCTTTTTTCAAATGAATTTTCTTTTTAAAAAATTGAGTTGTAATAAATTGCAGCCTCTTATTTTTTTTTTTTACCACTCCCCTTCCTTATTGAGTGACAACTTGCGACCAGGTTCTAGTTGAAGTAATTTTTTTTTCTGTTACAGTTCTGTAGATTTGTTGTGAATGTCGTTATGAAAATTAATTCAATGTGTGTGTGTGTTAATTAAATTCTCCAATGGCAGGATTCAAGACCTTATTTGCGAAAAAAAGTACTAAAATGAAAAAAAGTATCCAACGAAAGTACTTTATTTCGAGCTCCATTCCAAATACTTTCTTCCATGATATATATTTATATTCTATACAGTGGTAAATATATATATATACCTCTTTTCTAAACCCTAGTCTCTCATTTCATTTCCCACGTTAAAAGAATTGCTTAAAATTTCTAATGGGCTGCGGATTGGTATTTCTATCATTGCAGACGTAGTACATTCCCCGGAAGCTGGTATTTCTTTTTTTTAGTGCGGCACCACATAGGCAGATAACAATTGAAGCAGGTAATTTTGACGCCCAGTTTCCTCCTTAGAGGGAGGCACCTGAGCTCTGACGATGCGAACCTGGCGTTAAAGGATTAAATCCCATATTTTGACAGATTTATTCGTGATTCCTAGAAAAAGAATACCTTAATAGCTTACATTTGCACATATGCCTTGCTTAGCAATTGTCTGGCTTCAAGCTTCTCCCTATAATTACATACGTAATTTTTAAAAATAATCACTTGCTTCACACATAAAAAAACACATGATTATAACATCTGTGTTCCTATTGGAGACTAAGTGGCTATTCTTTTGGCTTTTCTAGGATTTGTACTTGATGCGATAGATCACACACTCGGCACTCTCCTTACTTAAAAAGATTCTTTGATTTCTTCTCGGCTATTTGTCTTGTCACGATTGCATTTAAGAAAGGGAATTCATCCCATTCGGGGTTTTGGGTGGTGTCTTGGGATATGGCTAAAAGGATGATGGCTGTTTTTGGCGAAAATATTAACATTTGGTATATTGGTTGAAAGACTACACATTTAATGATAAAAATAGACATAAGCTATTTTCCTCCCAAATATTACTAAATGCACTACTGATAAATCAGTTGTCATAAGAAGAGGAATGACACGATCTAGCTCACTTATCTTTAGCCATCATTTTTCCATAATTCAGCAGCGAAAGCTTTCGACCTCATGCGTCGATTTCTCATTAGCCAATCATTCACTTCTTTATTTCTTCTCCTTGTGGCTATCAGGTCATAGGTGATTTTTTCTCTCTCTCCTT
This sequence comes from Trichonephila clavata, assembly GCA_019973975.1. NCBI lineage: Eukaryota > Metazoa > Arthropoda > Arachnida > Araneae > Nephilidae > Trichonephila > Trichonephila clavata. Next base: position 35,321 of record BMAO01026398.1, on the reverse strand, counting down.
CTCTCACATATGGATAAATAGGGACGTCTTAAGACTCTTTGAGGCCCTAGGCTCAGAGAAATCTTAAGCCTTTTTAGACCCTGGGTTTGAAATTCCCTATTTTCTGGAGAATATGTACGGTAATAATATTTGACCATTAAAATTATCTGGATTATGATCTTACTAAGACAGAGTCGAAAATAAAACGAGGCTCCTGGCCCAGTTGACCCTTGCCTTAAGACATCCCTAAATCTGTGCGGAGAAAATAATTGTTATATGATGTATAATTCCATAATTTAATTCAGGACTTTTTGACACTTTTCTAAAGCAATCCCAATGAACAACACTTATAAACAAAAGAAAATGAACTAAAGAAAATAAATCGAGAGACAATAATTAAGAGCTTCTGAAAATTAGAATACGAGCATGACTAAAAGATCATGCCCAAAATAACAAACAATAACACTGAATACGAAAACGCCAGCAGAATATTGTTGTGTACACCCAAGTTCCATTTAACGATACAATAGTTATTGTGTTCTGACTGTTACTGACATTATATTCTAAAAGCGGACATATTAATTTAAAATTTTATACCAAGTAAAATTAAATGAAATCGCCGAAAGCGAACATTGATGGCTTATTCCTGAGGACGCACAGTGCTCAGAGTTAGTCACACTGATTAGTCAATAACATAAATATCATTTAAGAGGAAATAACAAATTTTAATATACTATTCAATTTGTTGGAACAGATGCATTTACTTTTGTATGCACAGTAGAACGTCGTTTGCCCGTACGTTTATTATCCGGAGTGTCAAATATCCGAACCAAAGTCCAGATACGTTTTCGAACAGTGCAAAGCTAAACATTTGTTTCCTGTGAGGCCAAAAGTGACAGGAAAACCCAAGGTGAGGGATACTTGGGGAATTTCAGTTGTGTGATTAGGTAAACATCTGCGCGGAATATTAGGTCAGTTCGTTTCCAAGTGAGGGGGTGTATATGTGCTCTTTTGTTGAGTTTTGTTGGTGTAGAAACCGGGATAGCATGCGATGCAAAATACTGTGGATTTCAAATGCTAAATAAGAACGAGATAGTGACTCCCATGTAAGAAGAATCCGACCCTGTCGACAATGAAACGGATGAAGACGAGGACAACAACAGCAACAACGAAAGTAGGAAGGGTCCATCAAATGCTGACGCGTTTCTGCGTTAGAGACAGCTATGGAGTGATACGAACAACAATCAGAGTGCTGTCCTACTCAACTACTGCTGCTGAAGAGAATCAGAGACCTTGCAGTGAAAAAACGTAGGTGTACAATAGTACAACGAAAAATAAGTGATTATTTTCCACAATGAAGGTAAAATTGCGAAGTTTCGCACCTATTTGGCTTTTTCTTCAAGCCCGTTTTCCGCATGGGACGATTTTCAATATTTGTATAGTGTCCAATATTGTACATATACTGCATAGATCGCATTCGGTTTTCGGTTATCCGAACAATCGCGTATCCGAACGGTGTTCGGTCCCAATTGATTCGGATAAACGACGTTCTACTGTATTGTGCTTTTTATTTTCTTCCTTCTGAACTAAGCGTTCCGAAACTTTTTTGACTGAAAGTGCCTTTTTTTGTACTAAAATTTTTTAATGGCTCACTATGTGGAAACAAGATTTATCAGAAGTAGGAGATATAAATGAATGAAACACGTATAACACCAGAAAAAATTTATAATGGAGCAAATCAAAATAGTTGCATTTTAGAATGAATCTATAGAATGAATGGACCTACAGATCACTGCATTTTAGAGTTTCTAGTTTGGAACTTCAGTTTACTTGGCACTCAGTTTTGCTGATACCAAAACTTTCATACACTGTAATCTCTTCGTCCTAGTTGAATCCCTTGATCTAGTAACAAAAATTTGGCATCAATTTTTTTAGGAACTTGGCAGGTGTTGGTAACTGGACCGGCTTTTTTTTACCGTTTTTCGGTCTTTGGACCTTCTTTGCCTAACAATAGACTTAGTAGGTTTGTCTCTTAAAGTACGAGGATTTTTTAGAATGGCTGATAAAAAAAATGGCTGAAAGCGAAGTGGTAACAAGATTTTCCCTGCTTCTGAATGAAAGAGGTAAGAAAGAAGTGATTAAATGTAGGGGAGTCTTAAGGCATGGGCTAACTGGCCCCGGGCCCAGGTGGAGGGCTACATCTCGGACTCAATAAGATCATAATCATAACCGAAAAATTTTCATCGTCAAATGTTATTCCAGGGCGCATTCTCCTAAAAACTGTGAATTTCGAATTATATGCGAATTGGTAACAGAGGCAAGACTGCATTGTCATGCATTGCCCATGCTTGAGCCTACCACCATACACCGTCATTACTCGTTTAGTCGAAAGGCGACAGTTGGTCGAGCTGGTTTGTGCCAAAGTTTGTGAGATAAGGAGTTATGCATATTTATTTTACCCTTTGTACCAGTATTTTACAGCTTTAAGGGAACGAATATAGCGTCTACTTTTAAAGGCTGCAAGTGGGACCTAATTTTGGATCAGGGGCCCAGAGCCTCAGGAAGTCTTAAGACGTCCCTAATTGAATGGTATATGAAAGTAGAAATATTTGCTTCAAGGTATAAATAGCTGAAATGTGCCAAGAACATGCGTTTGTTCCAGAGAAAGGATGTGATTGATGGCTAACAGCGTTAACGTAGCCAGATGAAAAGGCAATGTTTGCAGAAGCGTAAGAAAAAGCACGAGGTTCAATGATAGCTACTTGAGCATTTGTAATATCTTATGCTGAACAAGATAATGGTTTGGAAGGTTGATGAATGAGAATTTGCTTTCCATTTTGAAAAGCGCGGTTTTCCTTTAGCGCCATTTGGTGAAAATTTCTGACGCCAAAAATATTAGTACTAGAATTCTGCCAGTCTCACGTCACCGTTCAATTAGTGTTATCATATTTACGATATATTTTTGCTTTATGAAAATCGTGTCGGGGGTTGATGTACTTTTTTTCTTCAATAAAGACGAGGTTCATCATTACGAAGTTTTAAATAACAAAAATAATTCCATGATATTATAAATTGGAATTGATTTGCAACATTGCGTGAAACCAACACTTACGTAAAATTATGCACAAATTATTGAGAAAATTCCTGAAGTCATAAAAACAATCTGGGAATCTAATTTTTATAGAATGCCAACTATTGATAGAGCCAACAAGTGACTTATGCATACTTTACTTATCAATTTATAGCAGTTTTCTTAAAAGTCATATCTTATCACAAGGAACCAAGATTTTTTCAAACAAAATTTATAAAAGCTGTGGCGTTATTCTATGGTGCTCCGGTAAAAACACCGTAGAGCTTCTGTTGGGAACTACTTTACATTAGTTTTAAAGAGTTTTTATACGCCCCCCCCCTCCCGTCTACCATGAGACCCGGCTAAAGGTGTAGGAGAAAGTGAAGGGTGATTCGACATGATGATTTCAAATTATTTATTCAGCGTTTAAATTAACTCAAAAACAATTCAATGAATCACAATAAATAGGATGTTTCCAATTAGTCAACAAAGGGAGGGGAGGAGAGTCGCGTTTTTGGAGATTACATCTAATAAATTAGCCACTTTGTATCGATCAATTTTCTACCTTAATATTGCTTTACACGGTAGATATGTAACTAATTGCCACCTTAACCTCTTTAATAATTTAAATATCAAACGTATTATAAAGGTGACTAATACCTGAACTGTAGGCAGTCTTCTTACCTATTAAGGCTTAATCCTTCAATTTCTTTATAAATATCACTTTCCTGTCTTTATCCTCTCACATGGACTTTCTAACCTTCTTCCGTATTTCTTCTACTTATGTCTCACTTTGTCACCTTTAGTTAACTAACTTTCTAACTCTCTAGCACGTGAACCTAAACTATATATAATAAACTTAATTTGCATATCACGCCTTCTTAAGAGAAGGTTGTTATTTTTCATAGCCCCAAAGATTTCCCATGAAGGTTAGTGAAAGGACGCGTATAGATCCGTCACAGTTATTATAATTTTATATTTAATTTTAACTTTATTTTTTTACAGTGAATTTTAATTGAATTGTGCGAAATCTTATAGCATAAAATGATAAACGAGTATTTACATTAGGGGTCAGTAAAGTTTTACCTGTGGTGTACCAAACCAATTTACCAATATAATTTAGCGTGCCACACAGAACATTTTTGAAACAATTCGATTCCCGCAATAATGCATACAAAGCTGGGGAATGGAGGTCAATAATATAGATTTACAGTTTTATTATTATTAACTTTGCCTCATAAAAAGAAATGTCAATACATAAATCGAAAAGCATATAAAAAATAACTATTTTTTCAACAAAATATTTTTTAAAAATTGAAATTGTTCATGTATTATGTATTTTTAAACATGTTTATTAAAATAAGAAATAGATAACATAAAATATATAAGTACTCCACTTGATTATAATTAAATAAAATGATAAATAAAAATTTTAATGTGAACCTAGTGCTTGAACCGCTCTACTTTCATATTACAAAAACAGGTGATAATTTGTGACTTTCAATTAGACATGATTCTGAGCATTCAGTTGTTAAGCAATTTCTTTGCGGATTTGAAATCTTTTCCATTTGACGAAATATTTTTTACTTAGATATGTAGAACCAAAAGTGGAAAGCAAGTACATACAGTTTTCTCTTTTCAAGCAATTAAAACTCTCCAGTAATGACATTCAATGATTTGCAAAACAGTTGTAAATTTTACCTCTCAGATTTGTTCGTAATTCCATAAATGTCCATAATTCTCTGAAGATATTTGTCAACTAAAGTCCATTACAAATTTATCAACTTCCAACCACTCAAAAACTGACAAATTTGTTGAGTAATGCAGAGTGCCACTGAGAACTGTACCGCGTGCCGCACGTGCCATAGGTTGCCGACCTTCGGTCTATATTATAGTTTTTATTATAAAATATTTTTTATTGAAAGCATAAAAAAAAATCTAACGCCTCACAAGAATCACATGGAACATACAAATTTTAAACAAACTAAAAAAAACAATAAGGAGTAAAATTAATAACTTCTAAATCGAATGCCAGTTTTTTAAAGTATCAATTTCGAAAGTCACGTAGAATCAGAAATACTGCTCATCTGTAAATTTAATACTTCTTTTTTTTTTTGACGATAAAAACATACATAGAAAAAATTATTTCTTTTAGATTATATACAGGGTGTGGTAAAAATCCTGGACAAACATTTTTTTATAAAACTTTATAAAAAATTGAGAAATTAACAAAATGTAACAAATAATAATTAGAGTACCATCGTACTTATTAATAAATTTAATTGGTTTCAAAGTGACCGCTGTTTGCAGCAATGTAGAGGCGCAAACACGCTTGCAGAAATTTTCAGCAATGGTCCTCAAATCTTTTACCTTTATAATCTATCTCATTCCAGTAGAAGCGATTGCTTTAGAGAGTCCCAAGATTTATGCGGTTTAGTGTAGTCCCTGGACTCCAAAATGGACCATACACTGTAATCCATGGGATTGATATCCGGCGAATGGGGGGGGGACATTCTTCAGAAGATATCATGTCTGGAAAATTCCCCTTGCACCACTCTTGTGTCTTTTTGGCCTTGTGAGCTTGTTGAGACATCTAATTTGCATTTCCAAAATGCTTTTGGGTCCCCGGAAGTACAATAGCTTCAAGAATGTCCCTCTGGTGCACTTTTTGATTGATTTTAATGCCCTCTTTCACAAAAACCAAAGGTGTTTTGCCACTTGCGCAAATTCCGCCCCAGACCATGACCAACTTTAGATATTGGCGATGTTCAACAAATGCCGAGGTGCTTGGAGCGTCCACAGACCAGATTCTATCGTTTTGGGAATTATGAACTTATTGAACCGTAAAGAGCTTCTTATCAGTGAAAAGGAATCTCTCCCAGCGCTGACTTGTGACCCGTCTCAAAATTTTTGGGCGTTCGTTAATTATTCTAGGAGGTAAGAAATTTGTCCGAGTTTTTTTGCCGCACCCTGTATATACAATATCTTGGTCACCTTGGTAACAGTGATTCACGTGAAAAAGAGTTGAATCGTAGAGAAAAAAAATATAAAAACTACAACTAAATTCTGTTTAAAAAGCTACAGTCGTGATCGAGTCCATGAGTCTGAATCTGCTAATACTCACTCTAAATTTATTAAAAAGTAATGAAAGCCAATGTGTATTTATCAGTGAAATTCATTCAGTTCCACACTAAAAGTTTCAAAAATGTATAGTAAAATAAGTTTAACACGAGAATGCTTAAGACGATGTATCGGTTAACACGAAGTAATACAACGGTCCCGACAAACTACTATGCATTTTTTCTTCCCTTGACACGAAACGAAAATCGCTTACACGAAAAGATTTCCGTTATGCAAATGGAAAATATGGAAAACACCAGCCGAATCAGGTTGTCCTATTGCGTTATTGGAATAATTCATTGCAGTAAATGGTGAAAATGTGTGCACAGCCCCAATTTTGGCAGACAAATACATTTTGAAGTTTGATAAAAGCTCGAAAAATATTGAAGCAGATTCCGACGACGAAAATGAAATGAATAAGGCTGCTTCTGTTCCCACGTTATCCGGAATGCGAAACACCATGAAAAGTGTCTTCAGTTACTTAGACCCACATTCCAATCGTAAAATGAATAGTAGAATGAACGACATCGAACAATTTGTTGACAATTTGATGCTAAAAAAGACAATGCAAAGAAAAATATTAGATTATTTTCCAAAAACTCAATAAATGTTTTTTTTCCCTTCAAATTTTGAATATTTTGTATCAAATTTCAGTAAGGTCTTGTGTGAATGTTTTTGTTTCATTAATATTTATTAAACACATGCAAATATCCATATCTATTTAAATAAAATATACTCTAATAAACTCAAATTTGTTGATATATGGTTTTTCTTTCCTTTTTTTTTTTGTTGTAATATCCCTTAACACGAAAAAATATTTCTCAGTCCTTTCAGTCTCGTGTTAGGCGATTTTCAATGTACATTCAAATGAAACTATTCAAAATATTTCATCTTGCAGTTTCGACCTAATCCAGATTCAATAAAAGAACGTATTATCTTAAATCTTCAATGCGCTTTCTTCAGACTTTAAAATTTCCTGGTTATCTAACAGAAAAATCTCATTAAAAAATACAATTTTTCCCAATTGCTTACTCTGTAGGAAGTGAAACCAGAAAACGTGCCGTTTTTAAGAGAGCACACCTACATATTTATGCAAAAACCCTTGCGAGTTAAATTAAAATTTATATTATTTTTCCCATTTTTAAAACAAGGATGGCGCCCCCTTAATTCCACTCGTGCTACAACGGTACTTGAAGAAAAAAAAATCAGCTTTCGTATCCACCCTGACATTTTAACGATGTAGTAGCTTGAATCTCTCTGTCAATAGTCCAGCACGTCATTGGTGTCAATAGGTTAAAATTCACGCCCGTTATTAAGTGAAGCTTAGGTTTTACACCTTCCCTTGGGATCCCACCCTTTGAAGGAGGAGGACAGAATGCTAGAGCCGAACAAAAGGAAGCGTCAATTTCGTTTTCAAAAAGAGCCGCCTGTCTATCCTTTATGTTTCTTCAACGTCACGATTTCACAATTTACATCAAGTTTTATAATTGCCTGGTGTCTTCCATGACATATTATCACAGATTTCGAAAAAAAATTAGAATTAACTATGATTAATAGAATGGTTATTTAATGATTAAATAGAAGAGTAAAAAAAAAGTTTTAAAAAAATTTAATTATTTTCAGTACATAAAATGGATTCTACATTGGTCACTTTTATCGTGAAATAAATCTGGACTAACAAGTATGTCCAGAGAAATAAAAAAAAAGCAAATCAAAGTCGTTTTTTAATAAAATTCAAAAAGTAGACCTATTGCGGAGCACAAAAGTACGATACAAGGCTTACAAAAAGAAGAAAAATAATTTAACGAACTTGTTTACTAGCACGCATAAGAAAAAAAATCAAAAAATGATTTAAAAATGGCAATTCACACTTAAATAAGTGGAACAAGTTATGTTTTTTTCAAAATTAATTTTTTTTAAACGAAAACTTGGATCTTATTTTATCAAGAAATACACAGAGATAAACTAGCTAGTATAGATCTTGAAGATAATGAATAGAACAATTAGTATACACTGCTGTTTGTAAAAAATGCAACATCATGAAGGAATCATCAGAATTAAATGAACTTTGAATATAGGATGAATTAAATATAGGATGTTACGTAAAATAGTAAAGTTTCAGAGCTACCGCGCATGCGTAGCGTGCGCAGCGCCCTCTGAACTGATGCTGAAAGCGTATAAATAGAGGGCTGTAGTGGGACGTTGAAAATAGTCAATGATTATTTGTCACTGATGAACGTTTAGTGAGACCTAAGTATGTCACGACGAAATAAGGAGAAATTCCAACAGCTTGCGGAGTTTGAACGGGGGAGGATTATCGGCCTACAAGAAGGAGGATTTTCCTATTGCGCAATAGGAGCTTGTGTGCAGCGGAACTGTTCCACAGTGATTCAAGTTTGGAAGCTATGGATCGACGAGTGCTGAACAACTCGAAAAACTGGCAGTAGACGACTGAAGATGACAGCAGCGCGCGACATTCGACACCTGTTCCACGTGGCGGTGAATAACCGTACAGCTTTCTTTAGGCAGTTGGCAACACGTTGGTCTACTGCTACAGGTATAGAAATGTCGCCTTCGTCAACGTCTGCTGCACTGTGGAATTGCGTGCAAGGGTGCCTTTATACAGGATCCCCCTCACGCCAAACCTTCGACAGCTGTGCCTGCAATGGGCTCATGAGCCCAGAGCCTGGCAAGCTGATTGGCATCAAGTTGTCTTTTCAGATGAATCACGCTTCAATTTGTGGGACCATGATGGCCGCATTCGTGTTAGACACTATGCCGGTGAACGCTGCCTTCCAGAGTACGTTATCGAACGGCATAGGTGCTTAACGCCTGGAGTTATGGTTTGGCGTGCGATTTCGTATCATGGACAATCCAATTTGCTACGAATTGAGGGTAATTTCAATAGCAACAGGTACGTGCGTGAAGTGCTACAGTCCGAAGTCGTTCCCTTCCTTCAAGGGATCCCTGGAGCTATATTTCAGCAGATAATGCACGCCTACATGTTGCAAAGACTGTTCGGGACTTCTGTTCAGCCCAACACATGCAACTTCTTCCTTGGCCTGCTTATTCACCGGATATATCACCTAGTGAGCACGTGTGGGATTTGGTTGGTCGGTGACTCGCTCGTGATTCGCGTCCTGCAGCTTCAAAAGACGAACTTATGCCGCGCATACAAGCAATATGGAATTCTCTTCCACAAGCAGACATTCAAAATCTGTTTGACTCCATGCCACGTCGTATAGCAACATTATTGCAGCGTGTGTGGCTACATCAAAAACTAATTTCGGATACTTGATTTTTTTTTTCATTTATTTGTACTAATACAAGTCGTTTATGCATTAAATTTCATTTAATTCTGATGATTCCTGCATGGTGTTTCATTTTTTAAAAACAGCAGTATATATGACATAACGGATTAGATTGGTTAATGATTGTAACGGATTAGACTTGTCACTACGTTGGCGCTACACTCATACACAGCGACTTTCATTTTTTTAACAAAAGCGGGACTTCCCTCATTTGAGAACACGGCTCTATGACATTTCGTCGTCCATGTAGCTTTAGTTGAGTACAGTTGTAAGCAAAAGCCATTAAAGGCAAAATATTAATATTATTGAAGTGTAGGGGGGCTCCTATATAAGCCAGTAACAAACTCCGAACTGAAGCGATCATTTTGGTCTAGTGGTATATTACACGCTTACGAATCAGAAGGTACTGAGTTCAATTCTCCTCATTGGTGATTTTGACGCTGAACTAAGAAAATCGCAGCCATCGGGGCGCCATCTACCCACTGCAAGAGCAATCAAAAAGCCATCAGGCCTACTTGGCGCAGCAGTGAAAGCCGTCGGACACACTTGACGCAGCAAACAAAGCCACCAGACACACTTGGCGCAACAGCAACAACTCGCCATAACAACTATATTGTTCGTTCATCTATCCACCGACTCACTGGTGGGGGAGTAGCATAGAGGTGGTTCTTATGTAAGCCAATAACAGCCTCCAAACTGAAGTGATCATTTTAGTCTAGTGGTATATTACGTGCTGAGGAATCATATGGTACTGAGTTCTATACCGTCACAGAAATATTTTTCATAAAAGAAGAATGTTTGAAAATATGTCATCCTTCATTTTTTTCCCTCCAAAATTAATTTTTTGTTTTAATAATATTCTTGTAACCATTTTATATGTATATTCTAATTCAACGGACACTAAATATATATGTATATATAAAACAGGTGTTCAATTATGCGTTTTTGCAAAATCACGGTTCCGACCGTAGTCACCTTCAAGTGAGTGCGGGAGTCTTTGTCTTAATCCGTTATCTTCATGGATAAAGCAGTCCTGTACAATCCATCACTTCAAATAAACGCTAATTGATCTAAATTTGAGGTAAAGTATTACTTTTCAGCTAATTTACTCAACTAAAAAAACTTCCTAATTTTAAGACAAATATGTATTAGTGTCCGCGTTGATTAAAGTAAATATTTTCTCGCTTATTTACCACTAAAATGCATTAATAATTTATGTTTTCTGAGATAGAATAAGAGAGAAATTTAAGTCAGTTAAATTTTAAAAAGACATTTTTAGTGAATGACTCATAATAGATGACTCAAATTTCCTTTCACTAAATATCGAAAGCCCCCTTCATCTGGTCTTGTATACTTCTGTAATTTTATGCTATTGTGCAAATGACTTCGGCCATTTGCAGCTGAAGAACAAAGTAAGATTAAATTCCGAATTCAAAGATGGTGATCTTTCAAGGAGTTTCTGGGTGGTCTGCTCTGAATGATTTTGATGGATGACGAACCTACTTCAGTCCATTCTTGTCGTCGTATGTACCTCCCACGATTGTCCTCAGTCGTCCGGACAGAGCTTACAGGATGTGCTTTTTATTATTGCGAGAACGAGAAAGCTCAGAGGATCACAAGAACGATTACTGAGCAGAAGAATCTGGTTGACAGATGATTTGAACATGGCAAACGCTTCAGATAAAGACGAAAACTTTCCGAGGTCATGCCTCTTCTAAACAATAACTTGGACGAAAGCTTTTGAACAGTTTCGGAGTAGACACTTATTTATCATAAATAAGCTGATAAGTAAGAAACACGAGGAAGAATGGTAAATTTAAATATTACGTGGTGACAAAAATTGTGTCATATGTGTAGTCCTTCAGTAATAAAAACTGTGATGATAGGGGTCTTTAGTTCTGTACTATTTGCTAAGTACAATCAGTTCTTTATTGAAAATGTTAATACGTATACCTATGTACTAAATGTCAGTATTGCACTTAGTCTATAGAACTATTTTTACCATTTTTTTTGTGTGCATTTTTTTAAAAATAATTATTACAAATGAACGGAATGCATATTTTTTACGCGTTTATTTAAGTTATCTTAAACATTCACTTTTAGAAACAAATTTTTAAGAAGATTGTTTTTGTTAACACGCTTTTATAAGCTTCACTTGTTTGTAGCGGAATCTTTGAATTTGATTTTTACCCACTTTAAAAAGTCAGATTAATTCGAAATTTTGCACACTTCTCAAGGACCGTTGACAATACAATAATTTAACAATTTTGTTCCATTGCCTTGATCAGGATCATCAGGATTAACGATTTCCCATTTTCAGATCCCATTCCGCATCTGGCGACTGATTTCAGATCCCATTTCCAGATTTGGCGACTAAAAGATTAAATTACGACTTAGTTCGATTAACTATAAAAGGGTATTTTTTAGTTTTTTTAAACTGTAATTTATTTTTAACACGTTTTTATAAGCTTCACTTGTATGTAACGGAATCTTTGAAATCAACTTTTATCCACTTTAAAAAGTCCGATTAATTCGAAATTCTGCACACTTGTCAAGGAACGATGACAATACAATAATTTAAGATTTTTGTTCAATTGTCCAGATCAGGATTAACGATTTCCCATTTCCAGGTTTGGAGATTAAAAGGTTAAGCTACAACTCTAAACAGAAAACGCCAATGGGTACTCCAGATTCTAAGAAAGTGACGCATTTAAGATGAATTAATTCCTCAATAAATAAACAATAGTTTAAAAAAACTAAAAAAAAAAACACGTTTTATTGTAGATCGAACTAAAAAATGAAAAATAAATGATGGTTTAAATAAAAACTAAAAAACATGCTTTATAGTTTATCGAACTAAAAAGTAAAAAATAATTCTGAATATAAGAATAAAATGATGAAAAAATTCATGTCATTGTGGTAAAAGCGTGAGGGTGCTTTGTACTACATTTTTGTACTAACTCTGTACTTCGGAATAGAACTACTAAGAAATTATTACAATTGATATCGAGCTCCTCGCTGTTACCACAATGACATGAATTTTTTTGTTGATCATTTTATTCTTATATTCAGAATTATTTTTTACTTTTTAGTTCGATTCACTATAAAAGCTTTTTGTATTTGTTTTTTTAAACTATAATTTAGTTAAATAAATGCTTAATATTTAGCATTCATACGTATGTTAGATGATTTTCATTTTGATTTACTTCCCACTCTCTGAAGCAAAACTAAGTTTTGTACGCGCACGTAGAAGAATCTAAATTGTTTGAAATAAAAATTAAATTTGTTGTATAAATAAAAATCAACAAAAATTTTAATCAAAGAAATCTTTTTTTTCTGCGATGAATAAATTAAATATAACAATGTACTTCAATGAAAGAAGTTCTCTAAATATATAGTAACACATTCGAAACATATCTTCAAGTCATATAAAAAAACTGAGGTTTCACAATTTTTCTGCTTCTAATAAATTTGAAATGGAAAATTTCTTAAATGAATATTTTATTTAATCCTTTGTCTCAGTGTTCCTATTTAATTCCTCGAATAATTTTTGCCGTTTCATTTATATTTCTTTAATTTTAGATCTTCTCTTACATGGTGTGCGTATTCTGTTTTTAACGCTAAAAAATGCGCATGTATTCATAAATATTATTTGACAATAAATTTGAAGATGTTACTTGAAAACGTGTATTTACATTTACTATCTAAAACACATGCTCGTGTATCTACAATTTCGAATTAGTATACCTTTTCTATTGCTTAAATATGTCTGAATGGAAACCAACCTTTTTTTAATGAAAAAAAGTTCGAAAATATGTGTTTACACCAAGTATCTGAAAAACACATTCTTACAACTGCTATTTGAAAAACATATTCCTATATCTATCATCTGAAACGCATGCACACGTGCGTCTTCCATTTAAAAAAAAAATATTTCCATGCATCTGCAATCCTCGTACAGTCAACTCTTATTGATTAAATGTTTTATTCGTTAGGATCTGATATATATAATCTATACAAATAAATAAAATTGAAGTGTCTGTTTGTAATTTCAAATTAGCAGCTTTTTACTAAATGCATTTAAAGGTATATACTGTACTTATATAAAAAAATCAATTTTTAAAATTTTTGTCTGTCTGTCTGTCTGTTTGTTCCGGCTAATCTCGAGAACTTCTGGTCCGATTTTAAAAATTCTTTCACCAATGGAAAGCTACATTATCAACGAGTAACATAAGATATATTTTATCTCCATATTCCTTCGGGAACGGGAATTATGCGGGTAAAACGTTGACGTTGCTTGCACCCCGCCAAGTTGGCGCAAAATTATGCATTTGATCAATAATGGAAATTTTAATAAAAATTTTCTCACATTTGTAGCAAGTAACTGAAACATAGTGTAATTTAGCATCTTAACAAAAAGCAATTTTTAAATGTTTTTTTTTATTAAACGTCTAACGTTTATTGCGTTACGTTTGTTAAATGTCAAACTCAAACTTTGAGAAATATCGCCAAGTTGGCTAAGAAGCTCTCTATTCCGACAATCCCAGATATTTTAATGCAAATTTCTCCCCACTTTTTAAAGAGGGAAACGAAATAAAGTTTTAGCGAATTGCGTGCGCGTGATATTGAAAATTCTATGATAATATTAATTGACAGTTTCATAAAAAGTTTTGATTACTTTAGTAGTTTTGATTAGTTTGAATAGTTTTGAAAGTATTTATTACTTTGAATTTTTGGAATAAGTACAAAGACTACATGGCGGAAGAAATTTTGAGACGAAAACCAATCAAATATGCCTTTCAATGAACACATCTATAACGAAACACAATAAAGGTTTTCGGAATGGTTAGGAGAAAGCTACATGATTTTGGAATGATTAGCTCTAGACGTGTCGACGGAAATGGCTTCGATATTGAAATTACTTGAGAGTTAAACTAAAAATTCATAGCATTGCAACATCAAGTAACAGAATTTATCCCTCAATTAACTCCAGAACAAAGTCACGTTTTCCAACAAGTGTTACGCAAAATAGAATCCAGCCGTGGTGCACTCTTTTTTTCTCGAAGCCCCTGGAGGAACAGGAAAAACGTTTTTGCTAAACTTATTATTAATGACCACCAGAAAAACCTAGAAGATAGCAGTTGCTGTGGCATCTTCTGGTATAGCCGTGATTTTACTGATCAACGGTCGTACTACACAATCCGTTTTAAAATTACCGTTGAATCTTGCACTTGAAGATTCACCCTTGTGCAATTCCAGCAAAGATAGCTCTCGAGTCAGAATGCTTCGACAATGTAATCGATGAAAGTACGATTTCTCACAAGAAAGCTATATAAGCGTTAAATCGGACTCTTCAGGATTTACGAGATAGTACAGATATTATAGGAGGAATGGTAGCTTTATTATATATTGACTGGTGAATTCAAGCTTATGGGGAAAAGCACAAACGATAAAATAGTGAACTGTATAGAAGTAGATTAAGCCTAAAAGTTTCACTTTAGACTTTTCAGTTAAATGCAAGAAAATGGACACAATGACGAATCACTGCAATTTAAAACTGTTAAAAGTATATTTCACAGGATAAGAATATTTCACAAGGGATAGAATATCTCACAAGGAAATCATTTAACACGAGAACATTTCACAAGTGCATATTTACATTCAGAAAAAAAGGATACATACTGCCAAGTCTTCCTTTAGTTGAATTAAATTTTTCGTTTCATTTACCGGATTAACCATTTATTATTAATTTTCTTCAAATCATACCACACTATTTGCAACTCTATTTACAATTATAAATGACACAGGAAAACTATCGGCATCTCTTCGCCATCTGCAAGCGCGAGACCACATTTTCTTATCTCTGTCCTTTCCTCTCAAAGGCAAACCAGTTCCACAGCAGCGCTCTCTTCCTAATTCTATAGTGCGCTACGTGCCAAGCCACCAGTCAAGATTTTACTGCGTTATAAGCCAAGCCTCCCACACAGTCAAGCTTTTACTGTTACCACAAGTTTTCTTTCCTATACAAAGAGTTCGATGCAACTGCACTTCTTAATGGGCCTCATCAATAAGAATTGCTATCTAGGAACTTGAAAACCTGAAAAACACTCAAACATGTAAATAAAGCAATACAAATAAAATTGTTTAATTTGTATTTAGATAATCAGTATTCTCACAGAATAAGTTCACTTTATTATTTAATAAGAAACAGCTTGAGCGTTCGGTATAACACCTTCAAGAATACTTTTGCCTGTGTGATTTATATTGCTTAAAGCATCGCAAGCAGGTAATTGCCAAACAGTTGGTTCTTTGAAAATGCGGGCTGTATAACTTACGAATTGGAAGGATTCTTTATTCTTGCCCGTTTAACGACAGCTCTCCAGGTGTCTCGGGAAAAATTTCTAAAAAAGTTAGAGGAAATGACTTCGTCATTTAATAGCAGGTGGCCTTTCTTTGTTGTAATTTAACAGTAAATTTCTAAGTTGTCTCAGAGAAACACAAATTTATGTTCGACGCGTTTTAAACAAGATGTCAAGCTGTTGGAGAAACTGATATTGACAGAAAAAGGATCAATTATTCTTATTTGATATTTTTTCAAACCTTAGACAAACATGGTCACCATAAAAAATATTTTTTTCGCTTGTAAGTCATCAAATGAAAAAAAAAAAAACTTTTCTTTTTAGAGCGATTTTGAAAGAAGGATAAGGTATTTTTTCCCCTAGGCAACATTTTCTTTTTTTTTCTCCTGCTTTTAAAACTTTAAGAATCGATACAAATTTCCAATCCGATATGTTTGAATTAGTTTAAAAGAGCTTAAGTAACACTTTTTTGAAAATTGTGTAATTTTTCAGTGCCTAAGAAAAGGAAATCTGATGAAAATTCCAAAAATGGATCCTTTTTTATGTTAACACCGATTCCTAAAGTAAGAGCTAAATTTTTATAGTCTCGCCAACGCTTACAATAATCTAACACGAATATTTAATAAAGAATAAACATTTCAGTAGTAATTATTTATTACAATTTAAACTATTGGCAATTTAAACTAAGATACTTTGCATTAATTTATCATAAAAATGTAGTGCCTGTTACCAGTGTAGCATGGGAAGAGTCCCCGGGTCCGGACTCTCTACCCATAGCACTCTGGATTTTTTTACCAATTAATTACGATTCTAGGTATATAATACGTAAAATTTAATTAAGTATTTGCTATTAATGATTAATTCCTTACAGTTTTTTGCTCCAAATTGACAAAATCCAAAGAAAATGTTGGGCGGCGTATTGGAGCATGATACCAGAATGTTAGATTTCCGACCCTGGACCTCCCTCTCCCCCTTTGAAAAATTCCTGTGTGCGCCACAGCCAGTGTTGGATTAAACGACATGGAGACCCCTAGGCAGTCGAATTCGGGCCCTGTAGCTTAATAATTTATTTCACAACATTTTAGGAATATATTTCATTGCACAAATAAAACAACAAATTATCAGCAAATTAAAAAAAATATAACTACACAATAATTATTTATTAAAATCTGTAATAAAAAACTAACCCTTGCAATAAAAATAGCTAAATATTTGATTTTCTCAATTTTTTGGGGGCCCCTAAAAAGCTTGGAGGCCATAGGCAATCACCTATTGCGCCTAATGAGTAATCCGGCACTGGCCACTGCCTGTTACTTAAGCAAATGTATGTGTTGAATGCACGATGTAAGGAATTTTTCCCTATATCGTATTTATTATTCATCCCTTTCCTTTGTTTCGTTATTAGAATTTGTTAAGGCAATACAGCAGTGGTTCTAAAACTTTCGATCACCGTGGCCTCCTTCATGTATCAACCTGACATCGCTGACCCCCAAGGTTTTGAACAACCTTTCCTTTCTCCCAACCCATGGCTAAATGATTTAAAGGTTCATTGAGGGCAATTAAGTGATCTAGTCGAAGATGTCCCATATTTCAATTTTTCCACAAGACCTTTCAAAATCCATAAAAGAGGGAAATCTTAATGTTAATTGAGAGACCTTCGTGGACCCCCTAGAAATGGTGCCAATAATCTCCGGGGGTCCACGGACCACAATTTATGAACCACTGCATACTGGATCCAAAATACTAAAATTTACAATTTTCGTTCGATATTCATGAAATTTATTATTCCAATATTATTCAGTAAAAATTAAATATTTTTCAGATTTTAATGCATATTCAAATTGCTCTTGTTGTGATTTTAAGTATTTTTATAGTTATCTTATTATTTAAATTAAAAAAAAGAATTTGACTAACATTTTTTTCAACTGAATTATATCAATATAAAGAAGAAATATTTTAAAACTCTCGTAATGTAATATTTTTCTGGGGAAAAAAACACCGTCAGAGCTATTTTTTATCATATAAATAAGCGTACAACTTAAAAATGCTTTGGTTTTTAAGCAAAATTTAAATACCGTAAAATCCGGCGTATAACGCCCCCCCCCCCTTTTTTTTTACGGAGAAATTTGAAATGTTAGTATACAATGCTCTAATGTTTTGAAGTCATTTATTCGGGTTATCCCAGACTTTTAAAAAAATGGTATACTTCTATAACTACAGCGCTTTTAGTTCTGAGGCATGAAATTTCTTTTAAATAAACAGTATTTCGATAGGTGTAGAAACAAAAATTTTCTTATGCTCATCTCTTTTGTTATTTTTTAAGCTCTTTTTTTTTATACTCGGCGTATAACGCGTACCCTTAAATTTTGATGTTATTTTTTTGTGTTAAAATTTCGTGTTATGCTCTGAATTTTGCAATAATAAGATGCATTTTGGATACAAAAATACAGCTAAAATAAAAGGTCATGGAAAAATGCAGTCTCTTAACATATACAGAAGATAATTGGAAAAAATTATATGACTTGAATAATTTTTCTTGTTGATTCAGATATTATTTTTAATTGAAAATTTTCTTTAAATATATAAACATGAGGTAGGATTCAAAAGTTCCCGGACTGTGACTCTAACTTAAAAAATGTTACTAATTAAATAACTAAAACACATCCTCGTTCGAAATAAGACCCTTGAGCAACTACAAACTTTTGCCATCGCTTGCAAAAGCATCGAAACATTTCTGAAATCCTTTTTTAACCATATCCTTTAATTCAGCCTACGAAGCACTTTTAACTTCATCTGCAGATTGAAATTGACGACGGACGTGGAGGTTAGATTGTGTTGATTTCCAAGTTGCCAATGCTCTCTTGGATTGCGGGTCGCTTCAAAAAACACCATTTCTCGTCTCTGGTAACAATTCTGTCAAGTAGGGAAGGATCTTTGTCAACAGTCGAGATTGAGTTTCCCGCCATTTCCATTCGAGTTTCCTTTTGGTTTCCGTTTAACATGCGGAGAACAATGTATTGACACATCCTATACATGTTGAGATCCTTAGCCAGTATCTGCTCGCATCAGGGACGTCTTAAGGCATGGGCCAACTGGGCCCGGGCACAGGGTCTCACCTTCGGGGGGCCTCGTTTTGTCTTAATAAGGTATGCTCCGGATAATTTTAATTGTCCAATATTATTCCCGCAGATATTCTCCGAAAAACACGGAATTTCAAACTGGTAAAAGTGACAAGACTATATTATGTGATGATCGTTGTCTGTGTTTAGGTCTAGGCTCAATACCATAAACAATAATTGAACTCATTTAGTCGAAATGCGGCCCCCGGTCGAGCAGGTTTGTGTCTATGTTTTTCAGATTTTGAGTCGTGCAAATTTATTTGTATCAAATTACCATCTATACGAGTATTTGACAATGCATGATATATACTGTCTAGTTTTTAAAGATCTGAGGCAAGGCCTACTTTTGCATAGGGGCCCAGGGCCTCAAATTATCTTAAGATTTTTCTCGGCCCAGAGACTCAAAGAGTCTTAGGACGTCCCTGGTTCGCATGTGGCCTCGTATATCTCAATTGATTCTGCTACTTGCACTACTGTTTGAAGCCTGTTCTTACGTACCGCCGCAGAAACTTCCCCGCCATTCTCAGCTGTGCGGGAAGTTGCGGACGTCCAGGGTATCCGTCGTCTTTGACGCTTTCCCTGCCTTCTCTAAAACGTCGATGCCACTCAAAAGTTTGCCTTCGTGGTCATGTATCATTGCCGTATATATGCTTCACCATTTCGTAGGTTTCTGTAAGCACTCATTCCCAAGCGAACACAAAATTTGATATTTATTCTCTGCTCAACAAACACCATTTCTATCAATCGGCGGTTACTAATTGCATCCACCCAGTGGCGCACACAAGGGAGGAGATCCTCGGGTCCGCACCCCCCCCCCAGAGCCCTGGATTTGTATTCCTATTGAATATAATCCTATGTATATCGTACGTAAAATTTAATTAAGTATTTGTTATTAATAATAAATTTTATTAATTAATGCTAACTATTCATTCAATAATTAATTTTTTACTGTTTTTTGTTCTCGAAAATTGACAAAATCAAAAGAATATTGTTACGAATTTTGTATAAAATAGCGTAAATAATCTGTATTTGGATAGGCTATATTTATTTCATGATAAAATTGTAATATTCACAAGCAACGCCGTCCCTTACGTTATAATGGCGATTTAATGGGAACTTGGCGAAATATTGGCGATAGAGCCAAGTTGGCATCATTTTTGGTGACCAAGTTAGCGACCAATTTGGCGAGTTCGGGACATTCTGGATTCTTCTAGAAATTAGTAGAGAAATCCACTAATTTCATGATCTATGACGCGAGCGCATCTTTCTGGAAGTTTCGGCCACGGCTATAAATAGAGCGATACTCGCCGCAACAGTCAGTCTGGTTTCAACCAGCGAGTAGCAAGTCTGGTTTTGACTAGCGATTAATAAACTTGCCTTGATTGTGATTAGCTCGGATGTGCTTGTGAATAAACTTATATATACTTGTATTTTTGATACTGATAATTCTGTCTAAGTGCTGTTGAAAATGTGAAATCCTTCTGATATTTATTCTGCGAATTTTGCAGTTGAATCCTGTGTTTTGAAGGATCGATTTTCGGCAATAAATACTCATCGCTCTTAAAGAATTGCCTTGATGTTTACGACTGATTTTGCATAAAATCCTCGAACCCTGATCTATGTAACAATATGTTGGGCGGCATATTGGAGCATGATTCGAGAATAGTGGACTTTTGACCCCGGACCCCCCTCCCCTTTGAAAAATTCCTATGTGCGCTACTGCATCCACCTACAACAAAACACGACACCATGCCGATGCACCGACCCAAAATTTAGGAGAAACCACTTTTAGAAAAGGGAAAGGACGCAGTAACACACAAATGTTATCGTAGTCACTCTATTGTAAAAAAATTTTTACGTTATAGGCTCAGTCCGGGAACTTTTGAATCCTACCTCCTATATATACATATTTTGTATCTTTTTAACATTTCCTTCTTTATCACGATTTCAGTCATGAAGGACTTCTTTCTAATTGGCAAGTAAATTCTATAGAGCTATTGAAAATATATACATTAAAAGTAATGAAGACTGAATAAATTAAAGCTATCCGGGTCTACATTAAATTTGACATTATATTAGAGCTTCATACATCAGACAATTAGGCCGTGGGTAACCTAGTGATTAGAGCATCGGACTTCAGACCGGAGGGCTAGGTTCGAGAAGCCCGATGCCATCAAATACCCTCCGAGTACACACGGAGTACGTGCTCGTTTTATCCATAGGTCCGAAAGTCTTGTGGGTGGTCACAGTAGAAACCACGGTTGCAGGGGGTGGAGAATATTTCCATCCCCACCAATTCCTTGCCTAAATTGTAGAGGTGGGGATAGGTGGAGTTGCCCTCCATCGTGTAGAAGTCCAACCTGTCTCAGGATCTGGCAACTTTCATTCCTTCCCTTCGGGAAGGACACGACGACAACAACAACATACATCAGAGAATAAATTCAAGGGTATTTGTTGGAATAAAATACATGAGAATGCAGATGAGACAAAAAAAAACTGTATGAGGAATCAGTGGCGTAACGTACAAACCTGCAACTCCCGCATTGTGGGGGGGGGGGCGCAGGATTCTAAATGGCCCAAAGCCTGATTGATGCCAAGTATGTACCCTTTGTAAGATCCAGCTTACGGCCTAAGACTTTGCAGGGTGGTCCAAACATTCTCCGTTACACCACTGTGAGGAATCATTTTTCGTTTACCTATGCAGTGAAAACAATAAAAGCCAAAAACACATGCTCTGATTATGAAGAATGTTTAAATACTTATAAAAAAAATCGAAAACAGAGATAAAGGCAATTCATAGATACTTCTATATTCGTTAAAAAGCCAAGAATCATAAATTGAAGAATTTTTTTGAAGAGAGAAATTATTTATTATGTGTGTGTGTATGTTGTGTTTTTTAATCTTAAAATGTACACTTGAATCAGCTGCTGAGATTATTTTGAGTTTTCCCGGATTTTTATTTCTGCAAATAAGTTTAGAATGACCTACATGTGTGTTTAATTTGAATACATTGTTATCATTTATATTACAATTAGATAAAGAGCATCCATTGATGTATTTAGTCGATTGAAATTATTTGCCAATTAAAATAATAGTAACTATTCTATATTCGATCAGTATTTAGTTAAGTAATTCCATATTTTCCTTTAACTCAGAAGCTCGGACACTACAGACTAAGATTATGAATGTGAGTTTCGTTTATATTTTTACATGGCCACATTACCACAATTTTGTTTTTAAAAATTCTTTCAAAAAATCATTTTTAAACCAGTTGTGTATAAGTAAAAAATGAATAGAAAAACAGAATTTTCTGAGAAGGGTTATTTTTTTTAATAAAAGAACAAATTTATTTTAGAAAGCAGAAAAATTCCCTCATGTAAACTTCTCTTGTATGCTCTAACTTGTGTTTTTCTCGGTGTCGAAACGAGTTCATTATCTCACCGAAAAATAAATGCATCTCGTTTTGAAAGGAGCATATAAAAGTTTTAATTTATTGCTCTAAAGGACTCTTAAATTATACACGCTTTTAAATGAGGATGAAATGAGTTCTATGAAATTAAATAGCAGAATGAGTAATTTTTGCGACTCAGTTTTGCATGATAATTATGTTAGGGACGAAACGGATTAATTTTCAAGAAAATATATGAATTATTACGAAACTGGAATAAAATATTTAAAAACTAGTATTGAAAAGGAATACTTATGTAATGTCATTTTCTCTCATTATATATGGCTAAATGAGGAATTTAGACAAAAATTCTCTAATAATTTCTCACCTATGTTAGGAATGGGGTCAATCCATAACGGGCTCCTAACAAATGCAATCGCGTGTTTTTCATTGAAGTAAAAACTGACATCAGACTTGTATTAGTAAGTATTTAAAAATTCTCTCTCTCTCTCTCCACACATAACTTCAAATCTAATAAATAAATAATGATGCGCTAGCATTAAGACTGTGGCAGTTCTATCCGCGCTCCTTCTACTAATAGTCCTTTTGGGAAATTTCTGGTCCTTAAAATTATTTTATTATAAAACTCATCTTCGAAGAAGAGGAAGAAGTGATTATGTTAATTAAGACTATTATATATAGTCTAGGTTTTCAGGTTAGAAAGAGAGATAGGATAGATTGCTATCGGAGCAGAGATTTATCAATTTGAATAAAAATAGCGGATATTTAATATTTGATATAATAGAATTACTTAAGGTTACGAATGATCACTGGAGATTGAATCTAGATTAAATAGCTAAGAAGTCAGATTATCGCCTTGAGTAAGTGTGTTTAATATATATTAAAGTCTTCTCATATCTCGCGTCCCTCGTTAATTGTCGGTATAGTTATTAATTGGGTGCATCTCTTAGACTGGATCGATTGAATTTGAGTTGTGATTAATAAAGTGAATAAATTAGATTGTTTTGTTGAAATATGGCTAGTATTCCTTTCAATCCTCCGACACCTGTAGGCGCGCAGGCAAGAACATCACAAGGCATTCTCGCAAAATGTTTTTTCAAGTACAATGTAGACACACTTAAATTAAAACTGCCTCATTTGTGCATGGTATATGTATTTACATTCACGTTAATTTTCTCTTAGGGGTTTTTTTAATCTATGATGGTCCTGAACCCTCAAGGACTTCGCGAAATAATCAATTACTAGTTTACCCGCCTAACGGAATGTAACCGTAACTTTAAATCTTCGAAATTAAAAGCTCGTCATTTTTAAATTAGGACTTATATAACCTGAATCGCCCGATTATCTAGACCAATCAGAAAAACCTTCCATGGATGTCATATGGTTTTGGGAGCTTCCGGTTGGCCATTTGTATACATACACGAAATTTCTAGAACATTGAAGCTGCTTTATTGTATTTGTTATGTAAACTAAGCATATGTTTGAAATTTGAAAGTATCAAGCCTCATCCCTTATGGCACGACTTCAACACATCCTCATCTTACTTTAAAAATGTAAATTGGCGTAAAAATGAAAGTGTAATGGCGAGTTGTTTCATATACAAACAAGCAGTGAAAATCGCTTAACACGAATTTATGAAATCTGATATAAAATTTTCAAGTTTTTTGAAAAATAAAACATTTATTTTAAAAAATAATCTGATATTTTTCTTTGCCTTTTTTAGCATCAAATTGTTAACAAATTGTTTAGTGTCGATCATTTTGTAATGCGTCTGAATAACTGCCCATACTTTTCATGACGTTCTTCATTTCGGATGACGTAGGAAGAGGAGCTGCATTATTCATTTCATTTTCGTCGTGGGAATCTGCATCAATGATATTTTTTGAGCTTTGAGAAAACTCCAAAATGTTTTTCTCTGCCATCATTTTAGCTGTACACTCATTATCCTCATCTACTGCAACAAATTTTTTCCGATGACACAGAAGGACAATCCAATAATACAGAAACTTTCATTCCCTAGAACAAAAATCTTTTCGTGTTAAGCGATTTTTGTTTCGTATTAAGAGAAAAAAATGCATGAAAATACATATTAGTTTTTCGAACCCGTTTTATTATTTCGTATTAACCAATATTTCGCTTTAAGTGATTTCACGCGTTAAACGTATTTTATTATATATATATTTACATATGAACTGAACTAAACTTAGTGGCACAACAGCCCGTGAGGACCAAGGCCTACTGTGCCTATCTCAGTTTACGTGACCTTAGGCGCTGGGGTGCAAGTGCAGATGTGTCGGAATAATCATAACTGCATCTTTTGAAAATTAACAGCTCTGCGTTTTTAAAGTAACGCAAGGTTTCTGTCGTACCATATCTTTCTACCAATAGCAAGCTACGTCTACGGAAAATCACACGGATTGCAAGACTTTCTGTTGCCACCTCATATAAAAAGCCCCTAAATACTGGAAAAGCTTTCTTTCGTCTTCATAATGCAGCCTGCCATCCCGCTTCTGTCTCTTGCCTGCTTGCTGTGATGTCGAAACACTAAGTGTAGTCCAGTAGCTTAATATATGTATGTGTGATTGTAAATAAATGCTGCTTAAGATGTTTCTTTTTACTAAACGCTTCCAACAACTGTTACAACCACAACCTTGATAATGGAAATGATAAAATAGTCCACTCGCCAAGTACAACATACATACACACACATATATATTTTATATATTTCTCTAATGGGGCTGCGGATTGGTATTTTTTACCTTTGCAGACCTAGTACTGGTATCACTTTTTAGTGCAGCACCATAGAGGCGATACCAATTGCCGCAAGTAATTTTGACACCCAGTTTCCTCCCCAGAGGGGAGCACCTGAGCTCTGACGATGCAAAATTGTACTTAGGAATTTAATTATAAGCTCCAAATATTAATACACATATAAGCTGGCAACAAAGAGGCGTATGAACTGTCAGATGATTTGATTTTTTACCGGCGACACCAGAAGCTCCTTTAAGGTTGTTGGCAACGGCCTTCAGAATTTTGAACCTTTGTCAAGTGATGAGTTTATTGAGCTGGCACCTATTCTCAAAACTTCCACACCACACCAATGTGAGCACTTTCAGTCTCGACAGATTTAGAGTATCATCCCTTCTTCACTGAGGGTTTTCAGTGGTTCCACAATTCGAATCCACGATTTGATAGGAATAACGCCTACGACCATGATCACTTTGTTTGCTTAAAATAACCTCGCTTTGTGAAGAAATCGTGCTATATTTAAATGAGAAATACTAAATTGAAATGTAGTGAATTGAACTAAGAGACTGTGACTAACAGATTTCTCAAAGAAAGGATTTCTCAGGGAAATTTAGGGGAAATATAATGTAATTTAGAGTTAAATGTCTGCGTTATTGAAGTCTAACGAAGTCAGAGGAACCTTGCCGCAAGAAATTCAGAAAGCGGATCCCAGTCTTGCTATTAGAAGACTACTGCGTAAATTAAGTGCACGAATATTGCACTATTTATTTGATGAGTCGGATTACATAGACTGCTCCACGTAAATAATTTATTTTGATATTCATTTAGTCATAGATTGATAAAACTTGTAACATACAAAATCTACAATACCTCTTGTATGTGTATGCTGTTACATCTCACAGTGTAGATCAGGGATCTGTCTTATAGCTATGGTGTGCCAATCAAATCTACCCATATGATTCAGAGGGCCGCACAGTACGATATATTTGAAAGAATTTGATTCTTGCTGTAATGCATGCAGAGTTAGGGAATAGAGGTCAAGAATATAGATTTAGAGTTTCATTATATATTAATTATACATCATTTATAGACATTTATTATAACATAAAAATAAATAAGAAAATGTAACTATTCATTTAAGATACAAAATACGTAAAATATGTAAAATTTAAATTTTTTATCTTTCAAATGTATTTATAAATTAAAATAAGTAAACAACATATGCAAATATATATTCAATGTAATTAAATAAAAAATAGTACAATTTTAATGCGAAAGTTGTCTTTACACCACCCTACTTAATATTACAATAAAAAGGGTACAACTTGTGTGTGTGACCTTCAATTTGTAATGCCGGATGGTTCCTGCTTCCATTTGAAACCCCTTGTCTACCCGCAGACCCGGCTAGGTGTGTGGAAGAAACTGAATAATCAACATACATGATCTCACACTAACTATTTTATTGTTACCAAAATATCAGACACAATAACAATCTAATTAAGATAAACGATCAAATAATAGAACGCGGAGGTGAGATTCAATAACACAGGAATAATACTACCGATCCTCAACTGAATCTACGATAGCTTAAATACGCTCAATATAAACTACATCGCACACTAATAAGCTAACTTCTAATTAAACAAGGCTCACAATACTTGTACTTTTATGAAGCGGATCCTACACTTGAATCTTGCAAGAGATCTTTATCTGGATTTAATCACTGTCGTTAGATCCACTTTCCGTAATCCTTTTCATGGACAAACTCCAAAATCTCTTAATTTTTTCACGTTCCTTCAATCTTCAACTAACAAACTAACTCGCCAACTCTTTGCTCACTCCAACTTGCCAACTCCTCAAACTCGCGAAAACGGAATTTATATAATATACTTCATTTGCATAATCACGCTTTCTTACTCGGCGAAAGTTGGTTGAAATAAATAGTTTTCTAAAAGTCTCATGAAGGGATTAGTTGAACCGCGTCTAGATCCGTCACAAATTCGACACATGAATCTGAATATTCTATTGTTAAAAACTTCTTAGCAGACTCAAAATATTTTTCGTGTGAAAAAAGACTTGTTCACATAGATATATAGAACCAAAAGGGGAAAGCAGAGCACATACAATTTTCTTCAAACAGTTAATTCTCTCCAAAAATTACATCCAATAATTTAAAATAGCCATCGATTTATCTTTGGAGTTATCTTCCGGATTTTTTCCCGTAGTTTCGCTTATTATAATTTTGAAGATGTTATTTGTTTCAATAAACTCCTATTTAATATTATCAATTTCCATCATTGAAAAATTCACAAGTTTGTAGAGTGGCGTAGAATGTTATTGAAAACTGTACCACCTGCCAATCTGGCGCTTGTGCCATAGGTTCGACTCCAGGTGTAGATTATGTTAGCAATTCAAACATCGGTTGGGGGAGGGGGTGGCTTCATTTTCTTTTACTTATGCTGATTCAGTTAAACATGAATTTGTTTTTGGAATTTACTTACAATTTGTTTTATCCTTTATTTTACAGAACAACGTTTTGAGACGAGTTTTGGCTTTAAAATATTTTTTTTACCATGTTTAAATCAATTAGGTGTCTAATTGGTAACCATGCCTTTCAAAGCAATTTTCATTACATTATAAAATATTATTACGACATTCTTTTCTTTACAATCATTTTCTAAAAAGTTAGTTCCTAGAGGGGGGATAGACGACTTGGAATTAAATTTAATGAAAATAAGTAGCTCGTGCATAAATATCGATTGCTGATTATTGGGTTAGCCTGCGATTTTCAGATTAGGAAATATTTCGAAGCCTTGAATTTTTTCATCTGAGATGCAATTATTCTATTTGGGGTTTTTTAAACCGTTAAAGTTCGATAAGAAAAACAAAATGAGTGAATACCATCCAAGGTTATTCACAATCTGAAGGCACAAATCTTTTTAAAAAATGCATTGCTTTTTTTACATTACTCTCTTGCCTTTTTCAATTTTACTCCATTGCAAGTTCACTTGTGATTTTTAAGCCATTAAATTTCGATATAAGAGATTGAAACAATAACAGGCTCGAGGTCAACCGCAATCTTAAAGACTTCACTTAACAACATTCACTTTTTTCTTTGCATCCTTCCTAAATTATTCTAAGGAGTCGAGTTAGATTGAGTATAAAATACATTTTCGGCAAATGTGCACTTCTACGAATTTTGCCTTGAAAAAAAATTATAGAAGAGAAAATAAGGTTGCTGCAACAACAGCGCATCTAATGATATGAATGTAGTTGGATAAAAATTTCTTGTTTTGTGAATGTGCTCTAGCATCTAAAAAAATACTTCGATGGCAAACAAAACACGAGTTTTTTTTTAGAAAAAATTAGTTTTTGTCTGAGGTTATTTTTTTTAGTTACTAAAAAGAAGACGGTTTTTCATTTTGTTCTTTCAGCGAGTCCGTATCCATTTCCTCGCGATGTTTATTCAAATATTGCAGAGTTGTATGCGAAGTATACTTCATTTCGGTTTCTAACGATTTTTTAGGACGCATTCAGAATGAGAGACGGATTCTTTTTTGAATTTCACACATTATTCCTTAAGAGAATTATCTCTAAGCTCCGTTAGGGTTATTATGCGGTTTTGATATGAAGCACGGTGATTTATACTTCTACTTCAAACAATATATTTCTTAATGAATTATTTAGTTGTAACTTCCATAATCCTAATCGTTTCTGTTTTAAGTTGTTTAATTCATCTGCTTACCTTCGTCGAAACTCATTTTTGTCCTTTTCCTCGAGCTGATAGTTTGTAAAATTACTTCGTAAATATATATATAAGAACTGTTTTAGTTCTTCATTCGTCTTTTGTGAATTTGTATTTCTTACAATTAGTTTCTCGAGGTAATTCATACGAACCAACTTGCAATGTTTGATTACGAAGTAATACTTTTTACTTTTTTCTTACTACCTTACAATATTTTTTATTTTTATAGTTTGGAGATGTCTCCAAATATTATATAAAGAAAATTATAAATAAGGAGAAATATTTTCTTTAATCTCTTATACGAATTCAAATTTAACATTTTTATGACACAAATCAAGGATTCATTATTTTGGTTGGGTTCAAATAAATGTGTTAATCACTACTATTACTGTGTTGTTTTAACCTTGCTCCGAGGAAAATTTGCATGCACATGTAATTAATGAAGTCTGTCTTCTAGAGAACCGAGTGAAAGTGATTCGTTAATAAACGAACATAGCGTAAAATCGTTCGTATAACGCGCACTTTTAACATAAAAAATAAGATCGAAATTTATGGGAGGGTGTTATATGCCGGGTCTAAAACGGAGAGCTTTAAAAGTAAAAATAAAGATGATAATAGAAAAAAATTTACATTGAACTTTTGTTTGTTTAAAATATATGACATTCCATATGAAAGGGTTGTACTTCTAGAAGTATACTGAAATTTTTCTAAGGCTTAGACGGCAGTACGCGTTATACGCCAGATTTTACGGTAACTCCTGAACACTGTTCAATGTGATATACAGTCTGCTCTCGATAATTCAAACCTTCAAAAAAAGGAACCTCTCGATAATTCGAAGTATATGCTCAGTCACTAGAAAAACTCTTGATATTTCGAACAAAGACAATACGTTTGGGTACACTCAAAAATTCGAAGTAAAACCTGTGACGGCCAGACTACAACACGCAATAATTCGAAGTTATCTTGTGACGGGTGCTTACGCGTTTCACTAACCTTCTCTCAAAGTCTTTTAAATTGTATTTATTTTGACCAATCCCCACTGAGAGCTGAAAGTGTGACTTATGCAAATAAGATAGTTTCGGGTTTAGCGAGTTCGAAAGAGATATAAAAGGGAGAAATGAAATGAAGAAAAGAGGATGACTAAGCGGTTTGATAGAGGATGACTAAGCGGTTTGATAGAGTAGAACTCCGTGTGTTTGGGATTGAAAAGTAAACTACGTGGTTGCTTAAGAAGGTGTTTCTAAGCGTTTAGTTTAATGAAGTGAAATTTGATAGAGGAAAGAAGATTATTGAAAAAGATTCATTAAGGCGGTTCAGAAGTTATTGAAGATATCCTAGATTATAGCCACTTCATAAATTCTACTAGTTTCCAAGTTCCTTCTGAAGAAGATTTCAGGTCTGTAATATTTGTAGTTTAGATTTAAATGTGTAGTTTGATTGTACGTGTTATTCCCCTCGTGATATCAGTTAGTATTCCGTCGTCCATAATTGAATTCTGATAACACTCCATGATAATTTATTGTTCTTAAAGTTGATTATTAATTGTGAATTTCTATCTTAAAGAAATAATAAATAAGTGATTTATTATTTGAGTAGTCATTAATTATGAATCCTACATATCCAAACATAGATAATATGCAAAGGGGTAGTGGGAGACTACGACACTGGCGCCCAAACGAAATACCGGAATTAAGAGCAGGTGCAGGATTTAGAGTTTTGCCGGAGTTATTTTTTTCGGGTAAAGAAAATGTGTCTGAGTTTATCAATAATATCGATGATAATATAGCTTACTATGAAATACCGGCGAATCTATCGTGTGCATATTTAAAAGGTCATTTAATTGGGAGAGCGTTAGACTGGTTTCAGGTCATCGGCTTCGAGTGTGTAAATGAAGAAGCGACTGCATTTGCAACACTTAAAAAGAAATTATCAGATAGTTTTCCGGTAATATGGAATAAATCAGAGCTAGAAGCTCAGTTTTTTTCGTCAAAACAACGGAGAGGTCAAGCCCCGTCAGACTTTATTTTTCAGTTGTTGAAAATACATAAAACGCTCAATTTGAATTATGATGAGTAAAATTGATTGATCACATAGTAATGCGACTAGAACCCCAAATAATGGATTATTTAGAAGTTCGAAACCCCACAACGAAAACTCAATTGATAGAGTTGGTAGATCGGTATGAGGAACGTCATAACTGCAGGGAAAATCAGGGTTCGAGTAATAATTTTGCTAGACGAAGTTGGGATGTGAGTAGGAATCCTGAGGAAAGAAGGAATAATAGAAATTGGAGAGATACTGGGGTCGGAAATAGTCAAAATGATCAAAGAGGACTAGGCAGGGGTGCGAATAATTTTTCTCGTCGTAATTATCAAAATCAAGGATTCGAGGGTGGAAATCGATACAATCAGCCAAATCAGAGAACAGACCGGTATCAGAACCGTAGGATGGTGGTTAGGAAGGGTCCTAATGATGATTCAGCAAAACAGAATTGGAGGCGTGTTGATTGCAACAGCGAAAGGCAAAGAAATGCCAATTTAAACTTTCAAAGAGATCGTATTGAGTCAAATCCTCCTAATAGAATTAGACTTAATTCATTGAGATTATCACCAGTTGAACTTCCGTATGTGCCGATTTTGTTGAATGATACTTTTTTAAAAGCGCTCTGGGATACAGGTGCGGAAAAGTCATTTATTTCAGAAAAAACGTACCGGTCATATTTTTCTTTCTGTCCTTTAAAAAAATCGTTAGCTGAAGTAGTTACAGCTCAAGGGTCACAGTGCAAAAATTTAGGCACAGTTGAGTTGAAAATTAAAATAAGAGAATTTTCGAAATTATGGAAATTTCATGTGATTGCTGAAATGCAATATCCATGCATCCTGGGTGTTGATTTCATGTCACACGCGAAAATTAGTTTTGATTTCCTGTCTAAATCGTTAATCATTCCGGATTCGCAAACGGAAAAAGTGGCTGATATGTTGT
Source organism: Trichonephila clavata (assembly GCA_019973975.1). Lineage (NCBI taxonomy): Eukaryota > Metazoa > Arthropoda > Arachnida > Araneae > Nephilidae > Trichonephila > Trichonephila clavata. Next base: position 3,479 of record BMAO01026398.1, on the reverse strand, counting down.
CTAGAAACCCGTTAGAAAGTAATGAGGAACCAAAAGTGTCTTGTGCGGTGATTAGATTGTTAGTATTATCTTCTAGAGAACAGTTAAGAGAGGAACAGAGAAATGACCCGGAGCTAGGGCATATAATAGGGTTTTTGGAAAATCCGGACGATAGTTCTGTTAATGAATCGATCTGCAGAAATTGGTCCAATGACTTTAAAATCGTTGACGGTTTGCTATATTATGCAAAGTATACAACCACACTAGGTGAATTAAGGGTATTTATACCCAAAACATTACGTAAAGATGTTATGCGAGAATTTCATGACTCGCCTATGGCAGGTCATTTAGGCAAAAAGAAAACCTACTTAAAATTAAAGGACGCGTGTTATTTTCCGTACATGAGGAAATACATTTATAAATATGTAGCAACCTGCGACCAATGCCAAAAAATTAATTATAAAAACGGATTACCAGCTGGTCAATTAATTCCCATAATAACGAATTTTCCGAATGAAATCGTGTCTTTAGATTTGTTAGGCCCATACCCTGCAACTAGTCCAGAACGCTATAGATTTATTTTAGTAATTACCGATAATTTTTCTAAATGGGTTGAAATAGTTCCCTTAAGGAAAGCTTCGGCTAAAGCAATTGCCAATGCATTTTTTGAGAATTATATTGCGCGTTATGGAGCTCCTGTAAAGTTAATTACAGACAATGGTCCCCAAATGATATCCGAAGTTTTCGAGCAAGTGTGTCGCAGATTGCACATAAAACACGTTAAAACTGTGGTATATCGTCTACAAGCTAATCAAACAGAAAGAGTTAATCGCACTCTTTTAAAAATGATTTCGAGTTTTGTCGCGGATAATCACACTAACTGGGATCAATTTCTGCAAGAGTTCGGTTATGCGATTAGGACAGCAGTACATGAGACAACGGGTAAAACACCGGCGGAATTATTTTTAGGTCGAAATTTAATCACCCCTTTTCAGAAATTAGTTATGGTAACTGATGGATCAGAGTTAGTTTGTGGGAACATAGAAAGGTTGTTTGAGGAGGCTAGAGTTCATACAAAGCGCCAGCAAGAGAAGTGGGCGAAATATTATAATAAAAAGAGGCGTGAAAATAATGTGAAAGTTGGTGATCTTGTATTAGTTCAAACTCACCCGTTAAGTTCAAAATGTAAAAAATAGTAGGTAAATTTATGCCAAAGTTTGAAGGCCCATATAAAGTTCTGAGTGTAAAAAATAATAATAATTTAGTAATATTAAAATTTGGTAAAAGAATAACGGTTAATGTGGACCAGGTGAGAATTTACCATCAAAGAGAAGACAGTGTTGCCGAGTCGGAAAGTAACACTAGTAGTGATCATGGTGCAGTGACATCAATCAGGTCAGATGATGCGCAGTCGTCATTGGTGCAATCGGAGAATGATAGGGTGGTCGTAAAGGATCGAAATCAGGAAATGTAAATGGTAGTAGAGATATAGTTGCGAATAGACGAGATGGAGTGGAGATGAGAAAAAAACGTGGACGGACGGAATCTACTGTTTCTTCGGGGGATGGCGCGTATAATTTCAGGAAAAAGAGACCTTTATAACTGAGAGAGAGAAAAGAGGAAGGCCTGAGTCCTGGAATGAAAATGTACAAAAGAAGAGACCAGAGGCCCAAGTAGATCGCGAGAAAAGAAAGATTTTCTCGTCGATGTCCTCTCGTCCCTCCAGGAAATGTTATAGAAAGGTGGAAGAAAATAGTTCTGAAAGAGCAGTTCCAGGACCATCCCACAGATTCAAGTACAACAGACCTCATCAGGAGAGGAGCTGTCCATACAATCTTCGGAGCCGACGTCGAGTGGACAACAGCCAAGTTCCAGTTCTCACAGAAGAAAACAACGCCTCAGCAGGAGCATATCAACTTCAACGGACTCGATGGAAGAGGAGACCCAGAAGGTTGGAGCGCAGAGTGGACAACTCTAGGACAAGGTCATCCAGCACAGAAGCCATGGTGGGAGACAAAGCCTATGCAGATTGGATCTAAAGACTAGTCAGGTTGTATAATTCTAATTTGTTTATTTTTCCTCTGACAGACAGTTCGGAGTATTTTCCATGTGGGCTAGTCTAATTTTTTTGTAAAGTTAACGTACAAAAGTGTCACTGAGTTGTGTGCATTTTCATATCGGTTGAAAAGACTTTTGTATTTAATTTTTTTCCAAATTGTGGAAAAACATTTGTTGAATTGCAATTGTTTTGCTACACATTAAAGACGTGGCTTTATATGTGAGATTACTTGTATTGTTTGTTGTAATATATTCTATGTAAAATGTATATATTTTGTGTGTAATTATTAAGATGTATAAGTAATGTCTGGTTTCTAGGCGCGGCGTAATTAGGAATACTAACAAAAAACATTAACAGCGCAGCGCGATTGATTGGGAATTTTTGAAAATGAAACCAGATAAGGGTTATTTTGTTACTAAACTATATATATATAATATAATGTATGCCATATTTTATGTCAATAAGGAAGTTGTATAAAAGTTCTGTGCATTTAATGTCATGTTTTAGAAAAATTGACAAGGTTTCCTTTCAGGGCAGCAGTCCCTGAACATAGTGATGTGATGAAAGTTTGATGTCGTATGAAGATACTGTTGTAAAATTTTTTTATATTTATTAGCACTTAAGTAAAGTGCATGATCAGGGTTTTTTCCTTGAAAGGTTTTCCCCTGATCTTCGCCCGAATGGGATGCACTGTAGGGATATATTGTACAAGATCAATAAATTAGAGTGGAGTACCCCTTTGAGTAGTCATTTCTGTGTGCTAGTTTAATTAAAGTTTCTAACTTAGAGAGTTAAAATTTTCTGCAAATTCAGTGTTTTCAGGCATTCTAAAGTTCGTGAGTTAAAACTTTCTACAAGTTCAGTATTTTCAGGCGTTATAAAGTTCGTGAGTTAACTTTTTACAAGTTCAGGCATTCTAGAGTAGTTAAAATTTGTGCAGGTTCAGTGTTTTTCAGATGTTAGGTAAATTAAGCGAATTCTTGCAGGTCGTTTAGACCTTCAATAAGTCACGCTTTTTTTCTCGGAGGGGGGTTGTGACGGGTGCTTACGCGTTTCACTAACCTTCTCTCAAAGTCTTTTAAATTGTATTTATTTTGACCAATCCCCACTGAGAGCTGAAAGTGTGACTTATGCAAATAAGATAGTTTCGGGTTTAGCGAGTTCGAAAGAGATATAAAAGGGAGAAATGAAATGAAGAAAAGAGGATGACTAAGCGGTTTGATAGAGGATGACTAAGCGGTTTGATAGAGTAGAACTCCGTGTGTTTGGGATTGAAAAGTAAACTACGTGGTTGCTTAAGAAGGTGTTTCTAAGCGTTTAGTTTAATGAAGTGAAATTTGATAGAGGAAAGAAGATTATTGAAAAAGATTCATTAAGGCGGTTCAGAAGTTATTGAAGATATCCTAGATTATAGCCACTTCATAAATTCTACTAGTTCCAG
>BMAO01026397.1:0-46399 GCA_019973975.1 Trichonephila clavata | reverse complement strand
TGCTGTAGTAACCTCTCTCCATCTCGAACATGAAAGTCAATATTTAAATACGTGACAAATTTTCATAAATCGCGTCTTTTTCAGGAGGAAGTTTTCAATCAATAATACTTTAAAGAAATTTATTCCATAAAAGGATTGTTAGGAAAAACGCGGATAGGCCCGTTACAACTCTTTTAACGGCAAATAGCTTTTCTCTGCTGTACAGTTTGTCACAGGAAGTGTCCAGTAAATTCTCATTGCGACTTCTAAATTGAAAAGTAATTCCCAACGGTTTTCTTGATGTAGGAAGGGATTCTTCTTGTTCTTAATTACATTCCCCTTCATATTCATTTTGAAATCGTGACACTCTGCTCAAACTGTTCTTCATCGTTGTCTTAATAATCAGGTACAGAAAAAAGCCCCCGACAGTATATCTATCTTTATGTGTTAGCCATTATCGCCAAAATAGTGAAACATAAATACAATAATAATTGATAATTTATAATTGATATTTTTTTTGTATTTCAAAACAATAATATAAAAAAATATGTCAATTCCTTCTTTGAATGGATGAACAGAAAGTATTTCATTAATGATTAAAAATTTGAAGAATATATATATACTAGCCGTTACCCACACCCCTTGCTGTGCATTTTATGTTTTATAAATATATATAGTTATATATATATATTATTGATCAGCAAATCTTACTAATCATAATTCGATTGTATAGAAAATTTTACTTATAATTCTAACTCTCACCTCTTCATAAAAAAATACAGAACTACTAATTTGTTTTCTAATTATCTCTAAAATTGAATTCGAAGGATGTTTACACTTTCGTAACCTTATAATCTAGCGGATTTCTGCAAAACCAATTTTTGGTTCATCTCTACTCCGTAAAATAAATATGCAAGCCAAATTTCAAATTTAAATCTAATAGAGCAAAAACGAAATTTTTATTTTCAATACCCCCCCCCCCCTCCCCATAATCTCGTTGAGAGTCGTTCTCCAAAATAACCGTTCTTAGCGGATTTCAATTCAACAAAAGAAAAATGCAAGCCAAATTCCATTATTACAGTCGTTGTAGTTCGAAAAAAGGATTTACGCCCCAAAAACCCTCCAGGAGTTTCTTCAAATACATTCTTAGTGGATCTTTATACAACAACAAAAAAAAACATGATTAACCAATTTCAAGTATGTGTGTCTAACAATTCCAAAACAGGAGTTTTTTTCTATAACTTCCCTTAACCCCTCGCAACACTCATTGGGGGTCGATTTTCCTTTTACTCTTTGTTTGAAGAACTCTATTCCATGAAAGGAACATGCGTACCAGTTTTCAAGCAGGTAGATCTAATATTAAAAAAGGGAAATATTTATCTTTTACGCCCCTTAATCCTTCGAAAGGAAACTTGAGGGTTGATTTTTGTGAAACCCATTTTGTAGCGGTTCTCTACTCTACGGAAAGAATCTGCTTACCAAATTTTAAGACTGTATGTCTAATGGTTTAAAAATGAGATTAACTATTATTACGCACCACTAAGGCCCTCAACGAAACATGGGTGTCTGTTTTCACAAAGCCCATTTTGAAAATTGTACTCTATGAAAGGAATCTGCTTACCAAATTTGAAAACTGTGAATCTAATTAAAAATGGAAATAATTATCTATAACGCCACCAAGGGTCAATTTTCCCAAAACATTATGTCGGGGATCTTTAATCCATAAAAGGATTCTGATTATCATATTTCAAGACTGTACGTCCAGTAGTTTAAAAATGGAAATCATCTATAACTCCCCTTAAACCCTACAATCCCACTTGGAGGTGATTTTCACCAAACTCATTTTGTAGCAGATCTCTACTCTATGAATGGAATCTGCTTACCCAATTTCAAGATTGTATGTCAAATAGTTTTACAAAGGAGACATTTATAACCTCCCTTAACACCCCTTGTGGTTTGAATTTCGCAAAACCCGTGTTCCGTATTGTGTCTTTATCGCCTTTGGCGACGGAACTCTCGCCAAATTGGCAACCCTTGTAATCTCTCGAAAAGAGTATAAAAGGCATTACGCACTTTCACTTAGTAGGTTTCGCAATAAAGCTTTTTAGACGAACAGTCCGCATTCTTTCTTGAACCAGCATATTACGCTCCGAAACATTGGTCCTTATCGAGCCAAAGGTATTTTTGATGAACAACTAGTTAACCCGCAGTTTCTTTGGATTTTGCTGTTAATCATTGAGACAGAATCATGACTTCTAGCGAAACCGGAATTACTCTGTTAAACCGCAAACGCGCGTGGTAATATGAAATGCCAGCTAACAAAAATGGCAAACGCTTTACAGAAACAAACGGACCTATCGATACCTGAACTTCAAGCTAAACTGGATGTTGTGTTAAAATTACAGGATAAATTCGAACTATTGAAGAACGATTATTACGGGATCGCAAATGATACTGAATACGCTGAAGCTGAGCCAAGTCTGAATTCATTGGAGGATGATCTGCAAGACTTTGAGGTACGTCTGAAAACGTCAATTAATAAATTTAAATACGAAGCAGAATCTTCGTCAATGCTTAACAATAGTCAGCCTAAAGGCTCCCAAATAAAACTACCTAAAATTCCTCTTCCAACTTTTACCGGGAAATTGGAGGAATGGGGTTTATTCAAGACTCAGTTTTGTGATCTCGTAATTGAAAATTCTCAGCTTTCGGATAGTGAAAAACTACATTATTTGCGCGGTGCTCTGAGGGGAGATGCTGAGATAGTTGAAACTTCTGCTGATGACTTTAATTCACTTTTTAAAGCTCTTGAGCAAAGATACGAAAATAAAAGAGTTATTGTTGACTGTCATATCAAAAATATTCTCAATGTGCAGGCAATGAAATACGAGAGATCTGGAGATTTGCGCATCCTATTAGATAATATTAAGAAAAATCTTAGATCATTAAAAATCTTAGACTTCGAAAGAGATAAACTATCAAACGCGTTATTATTAAATTTGGTTTTGGATAAATTAGATCGGGAAACAAGAAAACAATACGAATTAACATTAAAAGACAATGAAGTTCCTGATTTTGATGCGTGTTTGGAATTTCTGGAGAGAAGATATCAAATTTTGAGCAGCATTAATAAGAATATCCCGAAAAAATTAAATGATGATTAAAATCATAACAACAAATGATTTTAATAAACCGAACTTTTGTAAGGTCTGTAGAATGCAAACGCACGCATTGTATCAATGCCATAAATTTAAGGCAATGAATTTATCGGACAGAACTGATTTGGTTAAAAAACTTAGAGTTTGCATGAATTGTTTAAGTGAATTTCATGCTGTGTCAAAGTGCAATTCTAAAAATCTTTTTGTCTGTAAGCAGAAGCATCATACTTTGCTTCATAAATACTCGACGCCATCAACTAACTACAAAACTGACCTTGAAACATTGGGTCCTGACTTGAATTCTTCACAAATCTTAAGCCATTCGGAACCCGATTCTTCTTCGGAGAACGCTCGCGTTTCATTCCATACTAATGGAAATAACAGTATTTTGATTAATACTGCAATAGTTTATGTGAGGGATTCTGAAGGAATCAGACAACCCCTTTGCGTGCTATTTTAGACTGCGCTTCAGAATCAAGTTTTATTAGCTCAAAGTCAGCAGAAGCTTTGGGATTGCAGAAAGAAAAGGTAAACATTCCGATCAGTGGTTTGAATGATGCATCTATTTATATAAGAAAAAAGATTTCCGCTCAAATCTCAAACGCTGGAAATGATTCGCAATGGGAAATTGACTTATTGCTTGTGCCAAAGATTAGTCACTTTTCTCCTTCTAAGAGAATTAATATAACTCATTTGAATATTCCTAGTAATATACACCTGGCTGATCCAAAATTTTCTATTCCTCAAAGAGTAGATTTGTTGTTAGGAGCAGAATTGTTCTTTGCATTTTTGGAAATTGATAAAATAAAGATTGGGAATAACTTATTTCTGCAGTCTAGCTGTTTTGGGTACCTAGTTTCGGGTAAAATTTCAGACGCAGATTTACATATTTCGACAAAGCATTGCTTTTTGGCTAAAAACTTTGAAGCTCTAAACAAAACTCTTGCTAACTTCTGGGAAATAGAAGACGTTGAACCTCGGGAAATTTGCAATAGCGATGAATTAAATTACTGCAACGAGCATTTCGCGAAAACTCACACAAGAAAGGAAGATGGCAGATATGTTGTCTCTATGCCATTGAAACCAGAATTTCCGGAAACCATTTTGGGAAATTCTAAGATTATTGCATCTAAAAGATTGGATCAGCTATGGACACGCTTAGAACGTGACTCTACCATGAAGGCGCTTTACTCAGATTTTCTAAATGAATATGAATCTTTGCATCACATGAAGGAAGTGAAGGAGGATTCCAAGTCAGAGACGGGATATTATCTACCTCATCACGGTATCTAACGACCGGACAACATGACAACCAAGCTGCGTGTCGTGTTCAATGCTAGCGCTAAAACTACTAGTGGTTATTCCTTAAATGATTTATTGTACAAGGGAGGTGTGCTTCAGGAAGACCTGTTTTCAGTTCTTATTAGATTCCGCAAACACATTTACGCCTTCACTGCGGACATAAAGCAGATGTTTACAATGATTGAGTTAAATGAAACTCAGACTAGGCTTCAAAAAATCTTGTGGAAAGGTAGTAAAACGTCTCCTACTAAAGTATATGAATTACGAACTGTCACATATGGAACAGCAAGCGCTCCATATTTGGCAACCAGGGTTTTGCGACAACTCGCTTTGGATGAGGAAAAGAACTTCCCATTGGCTTCAAAGGTTCTCCTCCAGGATTTTTACATGGATGATTGCTTCTCGGGTTCTTCTGAATTAACGGAATTTGAGACTCTACATATGGAATTAAAACAGCTTCTTCAAAGAGGAGGAATGACGCTACATAAGTGGTGCACGAACCTTTCTCCAACCAATGCGAAGGAATTTCCACTTGACAGAAATTCCGAAGAAATCCAAGTAAAGACTCTGGGCATGATTTGGAACAGTGTAAGTGATACTTTTACTTACAAAGCCAACGTCAGTCTTAATCTCGGCTATACAAAACGAGACGTCTTGTCCCAGATCGCACGCATTTACGATCCATTTGGATTTCTAGGTCCCGTCATTTCCAAGGCTAAAATTTTTATGCAACAGCTCTGGCTACTTAAACTAGACTGGTATGAAATACTTCCTCCAGATATTTCGCAGCAATGGGAGAACTTCATTAAGACACTGCCCGACTTAGAGAAAATCAAGGTCCCAAGATGCTTTCTAAAGATTAGTGCCATTGGTGTAGTGCTTCACGGCTTTGCAGATGCTTCTTCTAAAGCTTATGGAGCAGTTGTTTATATGCAAACAGTGTCCATCACCGAGGAATCAAATTGCCAACTCTTGTGCAGTAAATCATGTGTTGCCCCGACCAAGCTCGTGACTATACCTAGACTCGAACTGTGTGCATGTCTTCTTCTGTCGAAGCTTACTCGCAGAGTCATATCAGCTCTAAAGATGCAGATAGAGTCCGTGCAGTTGTGGTCAGATTCTACAATCGCTCTCTCGTGGATTAATACCCCTCCAAACCTGCTCAAGACCTTCGTCGGAAATCGAGTGTCTCAGATCCAGAAGTTATCCAAAGATTTCCAGTGGAAGCATATCTCATCTGAGAGCAATCCAGCCGATGTCATTTCTCGCGGACTGGATGTAAGGGAACTTGCAACTAACGATTTGTGGTGGAAGGGTCCTGATTTGCAGAAAATAACTGCAGCTACTCCTAACAGCTTACGAACTTCCAGTACTGTGACTGACCAGTGTTATACCAATGAACTTAAACCTATGCCTAAAGTGACTTTAAAGTTGAATATAGACTCTAATTTTATTGATAATTTTCTTGATCGTACAAATAATTTTCATAAATTAATTAGAATTTTAGCCTTTATTTTAAGATTTATTAAAAATTGTAAACCTGGTGTTAAACAAACCCTTGCACTTACCCTTGAAGAATATGGTTTGGCAGAGATATTCCTTATTAAACATTTTCAAGCGGGATATTTTTCTACAGAAATAGCTTCCTTGAAAAAGGGATCTTCAGTTCCCCAGTCAAGTAAGCTAAGATTTCTTAATCCCTTTATTGATAGAGAAGGTTTGTTAAGGGTAGGGGGTAGAATTTCCCACTCTAATGTCAGTTGGAACCAGAAACACCCCCTAATTCTGCCTGCGGGAAATAAGTTAGTCAAACTTATATTTCAGTATTATCACAAGCGTGATTTTCATCTGGGTCAACAAGCTCTATTAAATACTGTACGTTTAAAATATTGGCCTCTTGGTGGTAGAAGCATAGCACGAAGAGTCGTTCATGAATGTGTAGAATGCTTCAAGAATAACCCAGTTATCGCCAATCAAATCATGGGGGATCTGAAAGAATAACGCCAAGTTCGGCTTTTCAAAACGCAGGATTAGATTTATGCGGCCCATTTCTAATCAAATATAAGGGACAGAGAAAGGGTACATTTCAGAAAGTCTATGTGGTCATATTTGTCTGTATGGCAACTAAAGCAGTTCACCTAGACTTTGTTTCAGATTTGACTGCTAACGCTTTGATTGCCACTTTGAAACGATTTTTTGCACGTCGTGGCAAAAGTTCAATTCTTTTTAGCGATAGTGCTACGAATTTCACTGGAGCTTCAGCAGAACTGAAACATCTGTACAAACTTGTCATAAAAGATGAAACCATTGCAACCCTGTTAGCCTCAGAGGGTATCAAATGGAAATTTTTGCCACCTAGGGCACCCAATTTTGGTGGCCTCTGGGAGGCGGGAGTAAAATCCTTTAAGTATCATTTGAGAAGAGTGGTAGGCTCCGTAAAACTAACGCTGGAAGAATTTATAACTGTAATAGTTCAAATTGAGGGTATCCTCAATTCACGACCTCTCACTCCCTTATCATCTGATACAGACGATTACCAAGTATTAACTCCAGGCCATTTCTTGATAGGAAGACCCATAAATGCTATCCCTGAACCTGACATAGCTGATAAAGAGGATAACCTTCTTAATAAATGGCAGAAAACCCAAAAATTTGTTCAAACAATATGGAAACGCTGGCAAAACAGCTATTTGAGTCATTTACAACAGCGTACAAAATGGGTGTTTAAGCAACCCAATATTCTCCCTGGTATGATGGTTTTAATTAAAGATCCTCAACTCCCAACCTGCAATTGGTCATTGGGTAGGATTATTAAGTCTATTCCAGGTACTGATGGAAATGTCAGAGTAGTTGATGTACGTACGCCAAGAGGTAACTACAGGAGACCTCTTTCAAAAATTTGTATTTTGCCAATAAGGGACAACCTTAGTCTTCTGTAAAGCAACTAATTGCATTTCAGTGTTAATTGTATTTTTATGTATTTTTAATTAACTTTTAACTTTGTTATTAGTTTAACTTGTATTCGCTCTTATTTAACTCTTTGTATTGTTACATTGCATAATGTTAATTTTTATATTTGAAATATATGTCTGATATTTCAACGTCGCGCGGGATGTTCCGTATTGTGTCTTTATCGCCTTTGGCGACGGAACTCTCGCCAAATTGGCAACCCTTGTAATCTCTCGAAAAGAGTATAAAAGGCATTACGCACTTTCACTTAGTAGGTTTCGCAATAAAGCTTTTTAGACGAACAGTCCGCATTCTTTCTTGAACCAGCATATTACGCTCCGAAACAACCCGTTCTTAGCGGATCTCGGAGGACCATGTCTACCATATTTCAAGTCTGTAGGTGGAGTAGTTCCGGAGATATCGTGATTAGTGCGTGAGTGAGTGAACTTTATCTTAAGCTATTTTGATATTTTTGGGATATTTGTTCGGGAGCACCTAGAACCCCAACTCTGATTTTGAAAACATTTTCAAAAACCTTCCCGGAGATGTACCTAATTTCCCAAATTTTCTCGGCAATTGGATGTATGGTTTTTGAATCTATCGAGTACAGACAGACACACATTCATTTTTATATATATAGATATTCAAAATTTCAATCGTAACAATGCACACACGGTTTGGCTAGTTTCGCTGAAAACTGATTTTCGACGCCAACTTTTGTCATTGTTTTAAGTTACATTGTTACAGCAATCTATATAAATCGTAAGTTGGTGTCGAAAACCGGTAATTAATTTAATTAACTGGTAATTAATGAATTAATATTTGAAAAAACTATATTAACATCGAGTGTCATCTACTACAAGTTTGAAAAATTTATTTGAACTTGATTGGATTAATAGAAATTTTTTATTAACGAATGGAAATTTGAACAAGATAAATATATATACATAAATAAATATAGAGAGAGTGTGAGCTAATATTAGGAATTGAATAACCACATTTATCTCTTCTGGTATTTAAAGTAGATAAACTTTTTCTTTCACACTGTATCAATCTTAAGTATGGTCTAAATTTCAAGTCTCTAGCTCTTCGGGAAGTCAGTTTAAAATCAATTACAAAATTCCACGCAGACAGACAAACAAGAAAGCGAGCTAATAAAAGCATGGTAATGTTAAGTGCCAATCGTATTATCACCTTTTAAACGTATTGCTATAATTTAATTCGTATCATTATTTCTAAGCATATTGCTTTAAAAAAATGTTTAGCTGTTAGATCATAAGTTATTTTTTTCACATGCACGAGTCTTTTATTTCCATTCTCGGAGAAATGTTTATGTTATGGCAAGAATATACCGACGCATTCACCCTCCCCTTTTTCACTTAAAAAACACTTTTGTTTTGTTTGTTTTATTTGTATTAACCACAAAGTTATTCGCTTTTAAGTTTACAACTTAATCTTTTAGTCTCTAAATATGGAATTAGTCGCCAAATTTGGTATTGGTATATGGAATTTGTCGTCAAATCTATAAATGGTATATGCAACAGATCGTCGAATCTGAAAATGATCTACACTATTAAAATTCGAAGGTAAACAAACGTATGTATGTATGTATGTTTGCATCTATCTATATGCTTCTATCTTCTCACGAACCGCACCACGCAGACACTCACCGAAGATACCAAAAGATCGGGAATGATCTGAGGAAGCCGTTTTAACCATTCCGATATTGTAGTTAGTTAAAAAGATATTAAATAAAAACCTTAAAATGCCTAATTGTTTTACCACTGTGCGTTGTTTATTTCGCAAAGCCTCCGTTCCGTTTCGGCCAAGCAAAGTTGCGACTTTTTCGACTATTTTAAAATAGCCATTTAATTTTCGCTTTTAAAATCAGACAAAAAATAATTACAGAATCGGAACTATCATTTATTTCGCCACGATATGGTAGAATTATTTTTACAAAACATTGATATTTTCTATTTTTACCATTTTTTCTAAAACGAGGTTAAAACCGATGCGTTTACGAAAATAATTTTTAAATCGTTGCGTATGAATTTATTTTCGTGTTATTTTAACAATATTCTACACTAAATAACCGTATGCCTTTCTCTTTTAGAAACCGTCATTTAAAAAAAAAATGCTGAAAACTTTTTTTTACGATTTCTTAAAAATTACTCAATGTTAATTAAACATTTAATAATTTCTTCATTTATGAAGATAGTAGCACGAAACCTTTTTTCCGTGTGTAGAACAATATTACCGTAATCTGTACGAAGATTGAAAAAATTGCTTAAAAATTCCAGATTTTAAAAAAGTTTTTGCGTTTTTAGTCCAATAATTTTTTTACGAGAATCTGCTAATTGTTTCTTAAAAATTCTTTATTTAAAAAGAACCATTGTTGACATTATCGATGTGTGAAATTTCAATTTAAAAATTAAACCCTCAAAAATAAGGAAAACTTTGAAAAGACATTCTCAAGATTTAAGTGCTTTGTGCGCATGCGCCAGGGAATCTGCAAAGGTCATTTTGTTCTTGGTTAGGTTTTGAAATGGGAAAGGGAAGGGGGCAGAGAGAGCTTAGAGTGATGAAAGATTAAGGGAATATCCCTGTTTTCATGCAATCTCATCGCTTAAGTCAGTGCTTCTCAAACTTTGACCGCTGGTGACCCAATTTCAATCATAATTTTTAGCACTCCCCCCTGTATAATAATAATAATGTATTTAATGTAATAATAATGCACTCTTTGGTGCTAAAGCTACAATACGATTTTAATTACAAACCGTACAAATTTTTACAAGATAAGTATTAAATTTTGTGTATGGAACTTGTAAGTAATATAATTACTTTTAAGCAATAGGTTTATTACATGTTACTTTTTCCTTTTTCTAATTGAAGTGAAAACTTCTTTAGCGGCGTTGGGCAATTTTTGGTAGGGGAAACTCTGACGGGTTCGCGTATAATAGTGAGTACTAAATAAATATAATGATATTTTTAAGATGAAAAATAAATAACAGAAAATTATTTTAAATACTCGTATTTGTTTTGGTATTTGAAAATTTTATATTATTTAAAATTATTTTAAATCTTTGTATTTATACTGGCGTTTAAAAATTTTGTATTATTTATTTTCTAATATTTAACCTCAGCAATGCATCACACAATCCGGATTAGCATTTCACATTGGCTTTGACGTTTTCTTACTACCGTGGTAAAACAGACTTTTAGTTGTTCGATCATATTTTTATCGTGGATTTTGAAATTAAAAATGTTACAGAATCTAATAATGATTCAAGATTAATGTGTTGAAGTTTAAAATATGGTTATTAATGAAAATAAACATCATAAAAGATCAAGTCATCTAGAGGATCTAACTTCGAATTGAAAAGGTTACAAAACAATACACTACAAACGGTCACCAAAACTTTTCTAGAATTCATCTCCAACAAGATAGGATTATCGATATTTTCATTCAATTGTCACAGTTTGCATGCGCATACAGTTGACCTAAACGTATACGGACGATACTGCCATTATTTCACAAGATAAGAGATTTTCCGTGGTGATCTCTAATCTTCAACACTACGTCACTTTGCTAGAGCTCTGGCTCACGGACTGGAAAATAAAAGTTAACGCCTCTAAAAGTTATGTTCACGAGGAGACCTCAATTACCAGTGGGATTAACTTCAGTCACCATTTTTGGCCAACCCGTAGCCTGGGTAAATGTTTACAAATACCTAGGGTTATTTTAGAGGAGTTTCCCGAAATTTCAGGATCCATGAAAGAGAGATGGTGTTCATCCTGGTGTGGCTCCACCCACCACGGAGTCCAACAAGGGAGGCAGTGTGCCGGTCATCTGGCAAAAACCAGGCACGGCGCTTACCTGGAGTACACCCAGAATATAGTGCTACAGCATCAGGGCGAGGATCCAACGGGTAAACCCGCCACCCCTTATCTGCAGCACTAACCCTACAGCAATGTCTCCGAAAAGACTTATCACCAGCCGATTGACAGGAGCGGGCTCACTCCTGCCACCCGTCTACAGCGAAGCGTGGGCCAAAGGGTACGCAAAAGGACACCATTTTCCTCCTTACGGGACGCCGCACACGGCAAACATGCGGGTTGACAAACAACGGTGTTAGTAAAACAATACGAATATCGAAAATAAAATAAATAATAAAGGAACCAAATTAATGTATCACAAATTAAAAACAAAACTGTGTTAATAACAAATATATATATAAAGAATAGAATTTAATCACAAAAAAGGAATTTTCGATTTTATAATCATGTATATTTAAAAAATTTTAATCTGTTGTCTAGACGGGAAAGGAGAGAAGAATGAAAGTAATGACGAAAGGAGGGTCGAAAATAGAGAAGGATCACTAGGGTACCCCGGGATTGTGAAGCCCGTGTTTATCAAAGACAGTAAACCCCTTGGGAAAAGATCACTAGGGCACCTCGGGATTGTGACACCCGTACTCACCTAAAGAAGGTGAGCCCCCTGAGGGGCCGTCTATGCGAATTGTGTATCTAAAGAACTGAAGCAGGTGGAACTTTAACATGTCAACTTGTACAAGCCCGTGCTAGAGTTGCCCCTATATATTTCTCAACAATACCAAGACTAGAGCTTCTAGCTTGTACCATTAGATCTAGATTCGTAAATACTACGAAGATTCATGTAAGACTGGAGAATGTGCCTATCTGCTGCTGATAGGACTCCGTAAATGCTCTTTATTGTATAAAGCGCAGGGAAAATTGGGGTACCCTTGTGAAGAACTGGGTACGAGAAATTCGTCGAGAATGGCCATTATCTGAAACATGCCCGGAACGTACAATAATTGATTCGGAAAGAAAGAGGACTGTTGCTTCTACAATAAGGAACCAAAAGAAATAAATTATCTTTTTGAAATTCCACAGTATAAGAAGATAATAAGAAGCCCAGCATGGATTTATCGATTTTACCATCATCAGAGGCAGACACGGAAGAGGTAGAGTAGTAGAAAAGTCAACAGGTAGTGTACCTGTTTGCGAACAATACAGTGCACAAATAGATATACTGATAGTGATATATCAGTACTTGGACAATAGTGGACTGCTTGGCCAAACAGAATAAAAGACAATGGAGGAAAAGTTTGAGTTCCAATTTCAGTTACAGGAACCTATTAATGTATTAATAATATAATTAAAATAAGATGAAATTTTCTATGATACAATTCTTTGTGTACAAAGTGCGTTGTCACTCAACCAGTGGCGGCGCGAGTCCTTACTTCATGTGGGCAAGATTCATTTTGGGACGCCCTCTGGTGGCGTAAGAAAAGGGTTTATAACATCAATCTTTATTCACAAAGAAGAAACCAAATTTTTTACTCATATTTCTTTGGCACATTAAACAATGTAAAAATTAAAGAAACAGAAAATTTCTACTTTTAGTTTGGCTGCAATCCTTAAGGATTGCCTCGTAATTTATCTTGGATGCATCAATAGATAAAATTGCCAAAGCTGAAAGTCTTTCCTGACTCATTGTATATCTTGTAGAATTTTTTTTTTATCAGCTTTAATTCTGAACAGCTCCTCGCAGCAAAAGCAGTACTTGCAGGTATTGTTAACAAAATTTGAAAGGCAATGTAAATGTTTGGGAAATTTCTTTCAAATTTTTCTCTATAACATATTGGAGCAGATGTTTCCCGTCTGTAATGGTGTTGCGTAAATTTGGGATCATATTTTTTAATTCTTCATATAATTCGTAAGGATGGAAGTCACTGCTCTCATCTACTTGCAGGACTGTGTGTAAATCTTGAGTTTTTCAGTATTTGTTCTTTTGGAATATTTTTAAACTTGTTAAAGTCATAGAGAAAACCAAAATATTCAAAATGATTTAAAGACATAAATCTTTAACCCATATTGTTTACCACAGAATCAATCAGGATATTAAAAAAGTCTGTTTCATCCTGCCTTTTGACAGACTCTAGGTTGATCACCGCCTTCATAATCAAACATTCTTTTCTTATTTATCTACCGTTTTATTTTTAAAATCTTCTGGAAACCATAACTGTTTTTATTTCAATCTATTTACGAGCGTCAGACAAGCATTTTCCGTATCCAGTTTGTCGATACTCTTTGATCCAGCTACAAAATGTACGCAAATGTTCAAGAGTTATGTATTAATGGGCTTGTAATAACGGTGTGTCCATGATTTGCTTATGGTATTGACACGCGTTAATAACTCATGCCATACATATAATGATGCGATAAATTGCAAACTGAACATTTCATTTAAAACGGAATCACAATCACTGAGTGTGTCGGATTGTCTGTCTGGTTTTTAAAGTTTTCTATACATTCAACAACATCATCAAATTGTAACAATGCGGCCTTCATCGCCTCGATTCTGCTTTCTTACCTGGTGTCTGATAAAGACTTAATAGTAAGCATTAATTTATCTTTGATAATTTTCCAGCGTTTGCTGGAACTTGAAAATAGCAACAAAAAAAATCTTCTGAATAAAACCAAAAAATGTTTTTGTTGCTACTCACGAATTGGGTGCATCTACCAATAACAGATTCCCCAGCTATGACAACTGCAAGGTGGGAAAAATGCCCTGGAATTTATATTTAATATTAAAGTTTCAACTCCACTATGCCTTCCATATTGCACCATTGTCGTATCCTTGTCTACGACAGTTCTGAATATTTTTTTCTAGCTCTCCCTGTATTGCATTGGTCAAATATTATCCAGACGTTTCAGTGAGAGCAAAAAATCAGATAAAATTTTCATCTATATTTCCAGTTGATGTGCTACAAAATCTTAAGATGACCGACATTTGTTAAATTCTTCTACAGTCTCTAGTGCAGTCGAGTAAAAAAGAATAATATTTTGCCTCTTTCTCCCACCAATCACTTCACTAGTAACTGTGTTTGAGATGACTGTGATCAATTCATTTTGAATATCATGGCTTAGATAATGGTGTGAAAGCTGTTTATTATCAATCCGATTTATGTGTTCCCGTAATGTAGGATCATATGTAGATATCAATTTAAATAAGTCTATATGAAGTTTCTAGAATTCATAGTGTCTTTGTCTATTTTAAAAGATTCTCTGTGATCCCTAAACGCCAGATTATGAATGGCTAAGAAATTTAAGGTATAAATTAATGTCTCAAGCAAATTGCACCAATGTTTTTGAGATTCAAGAATTTGACTTTCAGTTTCTCGGTCTAATGTTTTCCCGTGCTTTATTCCCTTTTCTAATGTTATCCATTGGGACATATAGAGCATATATTCTTTAGTATTCTCATGTGTGTTTAAAATACTGCTAAAGTGTTTTCAATCACAGCACCCTTCTTGTACCATTTGAGTTTGTGAATTGCCAAATAGTCTGCATGGAAAACAGGATAAACCAACCAGCGACGACGTTGAGTTTCCCTATTATTTAGTTTTCTTGAGGAATGAAAATTGGAAAAGTGTCTATGATCATCATTTTTAGGATAATATTTATCACTGATCTTTAACTGCTGTGGGGGCCCGCTTTGAACTACACCATGACTAGTGAGTATCTGTCATGGAAAAAGTGTACAATCCCCGGTCAGAACTGGAAAATGCTGGTTTCACTGCGTCACTGGCATATCTGTTCACAGGCGAAGAACTAATTTCAATCTCTTCTTTTTGATTGTGTTTTGTGTTACTCAGCGTGAACACCGAAATCACAGCATCCGATTATCATTGGCAAACTTTTGATCCTATTTCTTTTTCCGATTTTCGTCGTTCGGTATCAATAGTCGGTGCATCTGGAGTAAATTCCAAATTCAACGGAGACTCGGATAATTATTGTTTAGAACTCGACGAAACCGATTAATTTGATTCCGTACTGCCAGATTCAGTCTGACCGAGAAATTTCACCATACCTGAACTTTAAACCTGGTTGAACACAACTCTTTCTCGCTTTTCTTTTTGCTGCACCAGGTTCTCATTCTCACCCTTTATCTCCATCTCTCTTAATGCCTAAGCCTGGCATGATTGATAAATTATGAAAAATGCTCAGTACCACTATTATTAATTCTTACATCAAATACTTTTAAAATTTACAATATGAAATAGAAACATGAATCGAGGCTGCGTCTGCATGCGATGCTTTAATTAGTTTTCTAACGATTGGAAGTCCCGAGCTATGCCCCGTCTCTGACCAGGGACTCCCCGCGCGATAGCAACTGAACTCCAGCTACTATTTGCCAGACTAAATATGAACCAATGAGCGAAAACGACAAAGTTGAGAAATTTTTAATAAAAGAAAATGGAAAATAATATATTTTCACGAATTTCATACACCGATAAATGGAATATCTTTTTTTCTAAAAAAAAAGTTGATATATAAATTTTTTGATATCTTATTGCGAAAAAGAGATAGAGTTAAGAATTTCCTAACTTATTAATTTTAAAAACCCTGTGTCGTGTACTTATGTATTTTCCTCATTTTTCATTTAATTTATTTCGGCGCGAGGCCCTATGCCTCGCCTCTGCACTTAACTGCAAAGGAGAAACCTAAATAAAAATTTAAATGATTCAAGTTGCGAAACCTCGAGGTGAGGATTCGCGACCATGACAAAAAATAAGTTAGTTAAAATTGTATCTTCAAGAGGCGAAAGCAATTTTGAACTAATTCATTACAGGAACATGCGCGCTTTGGATTAGTATGAGTAGTACTGAATTTTGTAAGTGCATTTTGAAAATTTCTGCATCTATACAATGAGAAATTAAATGTTTTAAAAATGTTTCCAAGTGTAATTTAATAATTTATTTCGTTTTGGAAGTACTTTTTCATAAATTTCATAAATAACTTATTTTATTAAGGGCGAGTATTTTATACGGTCCCTCTCCGGCGCATGAAGAAATTTCTATAGTATGTCGATGAAGTTGTTTGTTATATGAAATTTTGGAATATTTTTGTGCGGTTTCCTTTTATACGGTTTCTATCTACCGTACAAAAACAGGTCTAATTGTACATGAACCTTTAAAGGTTCATGTGTTTAAGCAGCATTTTCTTTCAGCCGCCCATCCGGTGACGCTGACTGCTGTGCTTTCGGTCTGGGTTCGAAACCCTGAGAAGGCATGGATGTTCGTAAATGTATAGTGCCTTCGCGACATGGGAGGACTCTAATAGCCATCGAGCCGCAAGTCGTCTTGTGAGGTTAGAGTAGGAGAAAGAGGAGTGGAAGACTCCTGCCCACCCCTAAGTGCAGTGTTAGCGACCAGTGGGCGCACTTAGTATTTTAATTCAAGAATGAAGACAAAGCAAGTGTTGAAGCAAGAGAGGTCAGGAGATTAGATACGTCCTCTTATTTATATTATCGTTACATTAAAAAGTTTGATCGGGTTTAGTGATTCCTCGGGTTTAGTGATTAGAGTGCATTCTCAGGTCTTTGATAAAGGGGGAAAAGAAATAGAATTAGGACATTCACTCACTCACTCCCCCTCAGGGGGCTCACCTTCTTTAGGTGAGTACGGGTGTCACAATCCCGAGGTGCCCTAGTGATATTTTCCTTTACCCAAGGGGTTTACTGTCTTTGGTAAACACGGGATTCACAACCCCGGGGTACCCTAGTGATCTTTCTCTATTTTCGACCCTCTTTCTTGTCATATAATTCTTTCATTCATTTCCCGTCTAGAATACAGACCAATTTTTTTCGAAATGTACATGTGTACAAGTATTCATTTTTTCTATTAGATATATCCTTATTCGTTATTAATAACATATTTTTGTATTCATTTTGATTGAGTTTAATTAGTTTAATTTAATTTTTAATTTGTTCGACTTTTGATTTCAATAATCGTATTATTACTTATTTTTTGACTAATACTGTTGGTTATCCGACCCGCACGTTTGCCGTGTGCGGCGTCCCGTAAGGAGGAAAATGGTGTCCTGGGGATACCTTTTGCGTACCCTTTGGCCCACGCTTCGCTGTAGACGGGTGGCAGGAGTGAGCCCGCTCCTGTCAATCGGCTGGTGATACTTCTCTCCGGTGTCCTCGGAGAGACTGCTGTAGGGTTAGTGCTGCAGATAAGGGGTGGCGGGTTTACCCGTTGGATCCTCGCCCTGATGCTGTAGCACTATATTCTGGGTGTACTCCAGGTAAGCGCCGTGCCTGGTTTTTGCCAGATGACCGGCACACTGCCTCCCTTGTTGGACTCCGTGGTGGGTGGAGCCACACCAGGATGAATATCATCTGTCTTTCATGGATCCTGAAATTTCGTGCCCGGGTAAAGGCCTCGTTTTACCTAACCTTAACCTTGATCAAGTTGCTAAACAAGTAAGATTTTTGTTAATATCCTTGGAAAACAATGAAATGTCCAAAAAGTCACCATTTGCAATTCATAAGGCACTAATAGGAATAGGTGGCGAACCTAAATCAGTAAAACGCTTACGATCCGGTGATTTATTAATTGAAACATGTTCTGCTTTACAAACGAAGTCTTTTTTACTTGCCAAATCTTTTCTTGACTCTACCGTAAGTCTTTGTATAGAGCTGCTAAATGAAAGTTAGAAAATGTGATAATACAAAAATTTTACAAAACTAGTTTTAATTAATGCGCATAATTGAATTCATGTTGTATTGTTTTTGTATGTTATATCCTCATGAAAAATAGTATGATTTTATGTGGTACGTACTCTTGAAAATTTATTGAATTATTTTATAGAGCTCTTGTATTAATCTGTGTATTATAAAATGTTTATATTAATCTAGAATTAGAGAAGTCTCTGAATGTGATTTTGCGAACGGAAGAGCTAGAAAATGGGTTATCCTTATTTAAAACAGTTTCAATGGATTTTTTTAAAAGAGGGGGGGGATGTAATATAAAGACATATTCATATTTGTAACCTTTAATGTAAAATTTACGTGATGCAAAACGAATGCAATATTTCGTCACCTTTTCCCCTCCAGACACACACACTAAACTTTCCCTATAGACTTAGTACCCCCTTTGTCTAGAAGCACAAAGCCAGTAGGATCCTGGAAAACTAAATAAATCATGTCTTTCAGGGAATTTGCCTTTTCGCTATCTCTTCTGACTTTCCCTATTTAAATATCGTCGTTCCCCGAAGTCAGGGATCTGTTCCAGTGTTATGAATTAAACCCCGTACTTTGAATTCTATAGTTGTCGTTAAAATGTTTATATATATGAATCTTGTTCAAAATTTCAATTGTTAATAAAGTACTTTCTATTCATCCCTTCAAATTAGGAATTGACTTATTTTTTTTAAATTACTTGCTTAAAATCGTTTGCAATAGTAGTAATTCAAAAAATCACTGCGTTGAAAAACTAATATAATTTGTTTAGAAATCGGATCTTTTCATTAAAAATGTGTAGGAAATTCATTTCACATAAGTTTCACATAGAAATAAGACAATTTCTGTGGTTCAGTTAAAATGTTTCTGATATATTTAATACATCTGACGACAAAAAATTAGTAGTAAACATTTGTATAATTAATGTTAAATATTTGAGAAGCTTTGTAGTGCGACGGGAAGAAAAAATCAAATAAAATTCAAATTAGAAATGGAAAAATATAACTAAATTTATAAATAAATCAACCAATTTCTATGGTCTTGAGCATAGTTAATTAGTAATATATTTAAATATTTTCTTAGAGCAAAAATGCACGTTTTAAAGTAACTCTATTTTATTTAGCAACTTTGATGTTAATAAGCGCTTGGACACGTGGCGTTGAAACACAAGAAAGTGACAAGAATGACACCTGAATTAGCACCTCCTGCTCAGAACTTCCACATCTCGCGAGCATGAGAACCTTGAGCCTCGACTGCCGCTAAATATAAACCACGTAGGTGAACTAACTTTTACCTGCAAAATTCCAAAAATTGTCATAAGTTTCTAAGGCAATTAGCCGTTGATCTTTGCAGGAGTGTTTATTTAAACCACCGACCTACCAATCCACTGCTAATCCATCTATGCTTTAGACTAGTGTTCTCCATCTCCCGGGTCATTAACCAGCACTTGGATCAAATGGTACCGGGCCACTCAAGCAACATAATTTATTTCTATTTTATTTACTCTGGTGTATTTATCTCGGATTTGTGCGACTTTCAACAGAAATCACTTTATATTCCATGTGAAATTACATTATGTTCCTGTTTTGGTGTAACTGTATTTTATTGTGAAGGTATATTTAAATACAATTAAATTAAAATTGTTGAATCAAAACAATTTGAAGAGCTATCTACATAAGTCCATTCTACTTGGGGAACTAGTGATTATAAAGAATTTGCATTCCTTATTACTTAGATGTGTGGGAGGAACTAAATGATCAGACTACATGATAAATAATTGAATTTCATCTCTATATTCAACACAGGCACAAATAACACTCTAATTAAGATAACTTTGATCAATTAGAGGACTAAGGTGAGACAAGATAGCGTGGGGTTAACATATACGCTCATGCAAATCTATCCTTACGATATACAAAGCTTGTTTTTATTTTAGAAGCGTGGTAATAATTTAATTCTCCTACTTGAAATAAGATCACAGTACCTGAACTCTTGCAATCCTTTAATCTTTTAGATGTGGCCGCAAACACTTCTCCAATAGTGTAACTAAGTACTTTCCGAATTTCAAACTTCTTGCGTCGTACATTGTTTACGTATACGTACTACTGCCGGTTTTCTAGCTTCTCATCTATTCACTTCACATCCAAGCTATTCTCACTTCACTTCCAATGTATCCTCCCTTCATTAATTCTCAAAACTCGCGAATACAGA
This sequence comes from Trichonephila clavata, assembly GCA_019973975.1. Classification (NCBI taxonomy): domain Eukaryota; kingdom Metazoa; phylum Arthropoda; class Arachnida; order Araneae; family Nephilidae; genus Trichonephila; species Trichonephila clavata. The sequence continues at coordinate 26,245 of BMAO01026397.1, read as the reverse complement.
ATATATATATTAAACTTATAATTTGCATAATCACACTTTCTTTCCATGGAGAAAGTTGGTTGAACAAATGAAGGCCCAAAAAAGATATCCTCAAGGGGTTAGTGGAAGGAATAGTATAGATCCGTCAGATGATTTGATTTGACTAACCCTTTTAGTCACAAATTCTCCCCTCTACTGAAGGAAATAAATAAATCCAACTTTAATTTACCTGAGAGAGAACCCGACCACAAATATACTTTTTTCTAAAGAGATGGGCATGATCTCGAGTATCGTAGAACACAACAGATAGTAAAAGGGCAGCGCAAATTCAATTCTGAGCAAAGTAAGGTGTTTTAGAGGATTTCTCTTGTTTTTAGATGCACTGAAGCTCATGGAAATTTCATCGTGGGAAAGAAGTGTAAGTAGGTAAATAACTGCAGCATCGGCTTTTCCCAAACCATCACAAAATCCATGAAGTTCTGTATGTGAATTGGATATTGATTGTATTTTCAAATATCTATGGATATCAATTGATTTTAAAAGCTCAACTCTTTCCACATCTCCAAAATGGAATTTGAAACAGGACCATGGTATTTTTTCTTTACAAAGTCCTTGCATCATAATTTTTAATATAATCACGGGGAAGGGGACTTAAAAATACCAAAGGATCAAAAAATGAAAGCTGTCGTAGATAGTAATTGTCGCTTTGTATGTACGACCTTTGACGAAGTAATGTGAATTTTTAAGATACCTCAAAAGATTCTTGGTTTAGTTTGGAAGTATTTGAAGGATGAGTCTTCACAGAACTAGACTCTACAAGTTCCTCTGGAAGATTTTCCAGAATCGATGAACAACTAGAAGTCCACTTTCTGATGGTGTGAAGCCTCCTTTTGCTAAAATTCGGTTTAAGTCATCAACTAATTGGCTAGCTTTTTAAACCGAGTGAGCTCCAGTAAGAAGATTGTCAACATAGAGAAATTCTCCAAGATTATGCGAGATGCTGTTGGAATCTCGAATGCATAGCCCCTTGACAACTGATATAATGTCCTTATAGCTAGAAAAGGGGCTCACGCCGGGCCGTAAACTACAGTCAGCAGTCTGTAACTGGTATTAGGATCATGTGGATTAAACCTCCCAAAGATTCTTTGAAAGTTAGCATGCTTGGGGTTAACCAAGATTTGTCTACAACTTCTCTGTCCCCTGTCGTGGACACAGTACAAGATCTATATTTAATAACCAATGCAGGTTAACGCTGTCAAGGCTCAATGTACTTTCGTTGGTTAGAAGGTTGTGCAACTCACACACAGGTGCCAACCTCGTTACTTGACCGAGGTTCAATATTACAAGGTCTGTCGCCAATAGCTCTCGTATAACTTTATTAGTGCGATGTTAATGTAATTCTCACACATTCATCCCCCTTTCGCCTCACCCTATTATTATGTTTTATGCTTACAAGAATCTTAAGTTTGGGATTTTTGCTTACATTCTAAAAACTGAAATCGTTTTTAAACATTCACTTGAGAAGCACCAAAAACAGGAGGTTCTTTGAAAGCAAGATCAACCATGTACCTTCTAGATTGAGTTCGAGTAACAGTTTTTGCACACAAAAAAAATCTTCATAATATGTGACATATTGGGAATAGATTCCAGTTCACAATTTTTGAAGATCATAAGTGAGTTGAACTGTTGCAGAGCAATTAAGAATAGAGCATTTATTCACGGGACTTAATTGCACGACTTCTGTTTTTGTTCCTTATCCCACTTGATCGACAGAAACATCTAAATCAAATCCAGGAGAACCCGTGCCTTCTTAAACATTGAAGAACTGTAGCGGGACTTGAGAGCAGCTGGCTCTTATGGCAACCAATACAAGCCAAGATGTGGATAGGAGCGGCTTGGGTCACATTGGAATTTGGAATAGTGTTTGCAACCCCGGGATTTAATTTTTGTCTGAATTAAATTTTGAAATTCTTTTTCAAAGTATTGTGAATCTGGTATTGCATTTAATGTATCTTATTCTTATTTTTTTACCCATACGTTTAATGTCAATTTTTTTTTTGTGTGTTGAACCTTGAGGCGGAATGTTGAACCGTGAAATTTGATATGTTTTCTCTTATTTTCTTCTGTAACTTTCTCCCCGTCGTGAGTGAGATCAGAAAGGACCCAAAGAATGTCCAGTGCCATCTAACTTAAAGGGGACAGGGGTAATTAGAATTTTTGGAAGATATCTGGCTACAGGAGATGTTTTATTTTACTCTGGATCTCTCTGCCATCAACAGACTCGTTTTCGAAGAAATTGGTCAGCGTAAATTGGTACAAATTAATCTCTTACATTTAGCTGGGATGGAATAGCAACAGGTAATTATGCTTTTAATTTTGAATTATGATGCATTTTTTTAATATATAAATATACAAATACTGTAGTACCTCGTGCAAGATAAACTCTGAATAAGGCACAAATGATGTTGGTACTGGTCTCTTTGAATATGAAACTTATGTATTTATCTCTCAGTTAGGGAAATTCTATTAAAGTTAGGGTTTGCAGCCCCAAGATTCCGGTATTTCTTCAAATCCTGAAATTTCGGGATTAAAATAACTAATCCCGGGATTTAATTCTTGTCTAAATTTTATTTTGAAGTCTTTTCATCAAAATTTATATAGAAAGCTTGCACTTCCAAAACGAGACATTTCGCAACATGATTTACTGTTCCCCAGTAATAAAAAAAGCTGTGATTCATTTGTCTGATGTTTATAATAAATTTTGATTTTTCTTTTCTGAATGATCAGTTATAAAACATTTTTTATTAAGTATCAATTTAAGTCAATATCAAAGAATTTTTTTTAGATTTCTCTCTCTTTTTTATATCTCAAGAGATAACTTAAAAATCTTTTTAGTGCCTGTTTGGCTTGGGTGACCTCGGCAAAATTAAATTCCTTCTACAATTTCGCCTCGTCAGGGAGGAAACTAGTCATCAATACGACTTTTGGGGTTTTAAATGTGGCACCATACAGGTGGCATACCAAAGATATATCAGCACCCAGGAAATGTACTAGGTCTGCAATGGTAAAATGCAAATCCACTGCCCCATTAGACATTTTAAAAAGTTTCATGAAAGGAAATTGATTTAACTCTAGCGTGTTTTTAAATACAAGGGGTGATCAAATGAAAAGGTACGAAACGACATAAAAATGAAACAGTTAAATATTTGCCTATTCCGCCAAGGGAGAATGTAGCGAGACATCTCGGGATGCCATTGGAGACTCTGACTGGGATCGGATCATGCGCGGGTGCCCGCATGCGCAGGAGAGAGCAAAGGCTCTTATAAAAAGAGGCGTCCAAATGATGCGAGCACAGAATTACTCGAGCACAGAAAAAGCATTAACTCCGATGTGTACTGTGAGACACTCCGACGCCTACGCAGGTCCATCAAGAACAAAAAACCGGGGCTGCTCACGGAGGGTGTGGTTCTGCTCCATGATAACGCGCGTCCACACGTCTCCAGAGTCACACAAATGGAACTGGACAAGTTCCAATGGGAGACGGTGGACCATTCGTCCTACAGTCCGGACATGTCACCCTGCGATTTCCATGTGTTTGGTCCACTGAAGAAACACCTGAAAGGAAAGCGCTTCAACTCGGACGACGTACTCAAGGACACTGTGAAGGACTGGGTCTCGTCACAGCCACAGGAATTCTGGGAACAAGGAATCCTGCGGCTTGTTCATCAGTGGGATCGTTGTGCTCAGGCCTATGGTGTATATTTTGAATAAAGTCTATATTTGTACCCACCGTGTCGTTTCGTACCTTTTCATTTGATCACCCCTTGTATTTCAATTATAATAAAATATAAAACAAATGAGAGAAATCTAAGAAAAAAAATGTATATGTGAAAAACGTGAACAATTTTGACCGCTACTTAATGACTAAATATTTAACTTTTAAACATATATCTTTCTCCCATATTGCTAATTAAATTTTAAAATAGTTAATTAGTATTTAAACTAGGAACAATAATGCTCTACTTATACCTTTATAATATTTTAGAGATAGATAATACAAAAGATATATAAAGGAAGATATATTTTAGAAAATATAAATGAGCATAAAATAGCATCGTCTTTTAAACTATTTCTAATTTTTTTAATTTCTTAAAATAAGCAAATTTGTATTAAGTTTGTATAGTTTTATATAGACATTAATCACGAAGTGAGTTTCAACATATTTTAATTTTACCAGCACATCTATCTTTTATGATGACAGTTTCGTCTTTACTTAGATTGCAAGAAAACTGAAAAAATTAGTTACTTTAAATAAATCACATACAAACAGCATCCCAGTTAGCAAATAATTTTATTTTTATTTGTTTAAATAAAAAAAAAATTCTTCTGTTTTCACAGTTTTAGTTTTGATAGAAATTGATATTTATTAGAAATATATTAATTAAATGTACTTATTTCTGTTTTTATATGTATGTTGTAATTACTTTGTCTATTCATATTTGAGAAGACTCAAAGAATTTAAACCATTTTGGATTTAATATTTCACTGCTTTTAATTCTTTTAATAATTTTAATTCTGTAGCAAATAAAACGATTTAAAAACTGTAAGCCAACGAAGCACATTTTTTTAAAAAATAAAATCAAACACACTGTTTATCAAATCATGAACTATGCAAATACTGACCATTATGTTTCTAGCAGTAATTATTTTTGAAAAAAAATTTTTTTTTCGATCGCCTTTTGATAAGAACCGTTTCCCTGTTTGTTTTCTTTATAAATGTTGAAATGTTAAATGAGTAAATAAATGTAATGATACTAAGTATTTTTCCCCCAAGTATTTCAAAAAAAGTGTTAAAGTAACTGACAATAAATCGCCTTATGAAATAATTGAAAGATTTGCCAATGATGAACCGTTCCAATCGCGCGCGTGCTCTAAAGGATGTTCTGAAGGGTTTGGTGAAGATGACCGAATGTAGGAGGAAATGCAATTTTTTTTTAAACCTTGCACTTAACTTTTAAATAGAATGAAATAAGGAAATATTTACAGTGTAATAGATATGTCAATACATAAAATGTAGTAATTGATTGATGTTTCCCGTCTAATGAAATGGGATATGAATGAATCTTAAAATAGCCTCCTTTTTAATTAACGATGAACCTCGCCATGACTTTTTATCTTTTGAGAAACATAATAAACAATAAAACTAGCATTTAAGGTAATAAATGGATCTTTCATCCTTATTTTAAAAAGAATCTTTAGCTAATATAAATTTGGTTTAAGTATATTGCTGGTATTTTCCGAGCTAATATGTGCTGGGAGGTGACTTGAAGTGTTAAAAAAGAAGAAAATATATAAATTGCATACAGTTTTCATTGATGGAAATTAAAATTAGGGAACCAAAAAGTCAATTTTTCAGGATTTGGGGGATTCAGAATTTTAATAAAATGTTACGACTCTTTTCAGTACGATTCATAAAAATTGATGTAAAATATAAACTATATGGCCAATTAAAAAACTGTTATATTTTATTATTTTTGATTTTATTCATTTTAATAATATAATACAGTGTTTTTTTTTAATATAATACTGGCTCAAATGAACAGAAAAGAATTCTCCATCATTCAAAAAAAAATTTTTTTTCCAAACAGTTACATTACCTTTTAGTTGTTAGAAAAATTAATGGATAATTATTACAAAAACCAATAGATATCGAGGCCATAAGATAGATGTTTTCCCTATACATATTATATTTTCCGAAACGTTTTATTGTAATACGACTATTCATATACATCTCATTTCTATGTATAGTTAATAATTAGAGCATTTTTGTTCTTTTCATAATAATTTTTTGGTTACCACTTACAGTAAGTTCGAGAAGTTTTGCTTTTGACAGCCTCTCCATAATAAGAAGAAACATTAAATTTTTAAAGAAAACTTTTAAATCTCTTCATAAAACATTAAGGCACAGTTTTAACAAAGTCTTACTTCAGTGAGTTTTACTAAAATAAAATTAAAAAATCCAATTTTTCGGGGGGGGGGGAATAAAAATAAAACAGTAGTGTATTAGCGATTATACGATTATAACCATTACTGAAAATTAAACCATGTTTTGAAAGAAAACGTTTTATTGGAAGGGAAATAAGTTTCTTTTTCAAGTTCATTCCTCAAATTTATTGGCTTGCACTATACTGGAAAAAAATCCCTTCACAATAATAAATAACAAATTGGAAACAATTTATGAGAGCTACAATTCAGAGATTTATCAAATACATTAACATGACCCAAAAAGCACAATATTTTAAAAGCATTTATTATTAGAAAATATAATTTCGAAGTACAATCATGGACAAAAAAATTAGCGCACCAAGAAATAATTGCGGGATCGTAACGAAACGTATAGCTGGTTGCGGGCGTTTAATGTCGTTCTCCGTGGAGTATAAAACAGGTAACCAAAGCTTGTTTGAGTGTGCTGAATCATTTACAAAAAATGTACCCATGCTATTATGCCGTTCTCGAAGACAATATGAGCAGCAGTCGCAGCTGGATAGGGGAATAATTCTATCCGACAATCCCAGATATTTTAATGCAAATTTTCTCCCACTTTTTAAAGAGAGAAACAAAATAAAGTTTTAGCGAATTGAGTGATATTGAAATTTCTATGGTAATATTAAATGATGGTTTCATAAAAAGTCCTTACTTTACATTTAATACTTTATGTGTAATTTTTTTAAATTCCATTATAAGGCCATATTTTGAAAAAAAAAATTTCATTTATACTGAATCTAGATATTTTTTACATGAAGTTATTATTTTGAAGATATACTAGGGAGGCATCCATACAATGTCACTCGCCGAATAAAATTAGGGAGCTATATGCAATACTTATATTATTTTCGATCTTTCTCATCCTCAAACCTTTTGGAATAAGTACAAAAAGTACATGGCTACATGGCGGAAGATATTTTGAGACGACTGCAGCAAGTACAAGCAAATAGGCCTTCAATGAACACATCTACAACGAATCGCAATAAAAGTTTTCAGAATTGTTGGGAAGAAGATGCATGATTTTGGAATGAATAGTCAGCAACGAGTCGACGGAAATGGCTTCGATAATGAAAATGCTTGAGAATTAAACTACGATTTTACTGCATTGCAACATCAAGTAACAGAATTTGTTCCTCTATTAACCCCAGAACAAAGTCAAGCTTTCGAATAAGTGTTACGCAAAATAGAATCCGACAGTGGTACACTCTTTTTTTCTCGACGCCCCTGGAGGAACCTGAAAAACATTTTTGTTAAACTTATTATTAATGACCATCAGGAAACCCTGAAGATAGCAATTGCTATGACTTCTTCTGGTATAGCCGCGACTTTACTGACCAACGGTCGCACTGCACATTCCGTTTTAAAATTATCGCTTAATCTTGTATTTGAAGATTCACTCATCTGAAATTTCAGAAAAAATAGCTCTCGAGGCAGGATGCTTCACAATGTAAGCTTTTAGTGTGGGAATGAAAGTAGGATGTCGCACAAGAAAGGTATAGAAGCGTTAAATCGGACTCTTCAGGATTTACGAGATAGTACAGATATTATAGGAGGAATGTTAGTTTTATTTTTCTTGGCTGATGAATTCTGAAAACCTCTCCCTGTAATCCAGAGGGGATACACCGGCAGATTAAATCAGTCTCTTATTAAATCATCAAGCTTATGGGCAAAAGTTGAAAAATTCAGTCTGAAACCGAATATGAGAGTGCATAATGACGTAGATTCCGAACATTATGCGGAGACGCAATTGAAAATCGGTTATGGATGCTTGGACGCAGATGCTGGAGATTATATTTTTCTTTCCGGATAATTTTGTAATTTTGTAGAAAATGATGTAAATCTTATTGCTCAAATTTACCCGGGCTTTCAACAAAATTTAAATTGTGATCAGTGGTTGCGCGCAAGATCAATAGTGGCGCCTGACAATGATTATTGTCAAAAAAATCAACATTGAAAATTTAAACGACGTGTAGGGGGGGGGATGAAGGAATATTTATCAATGAATACAATCATGGATAAAGAACAAAGTATTTCATACCCCACGGAGTTCTTAAATTCACTTGAACTTTCGGTATATCCTCTTAAACTTCAATTAAAAATAAATGTACCAGTTATGCCAAATCTCTACGCGCCTCGACTATGTAAAGGAACGAGGCTTCGGATCTCAAAATTAATGCAGAATACACTTGGTGACGATATTTTAACATATGTCATGAAAAGGGATAGTGTTATCATACCTCGAATTCCAAGTATCCCCACTGACCTACCGTTTCAATTGAAACGAGTTCAATTTATAGTTTTGCTATTGCTATTATCGAAGCGCGAGGGCTAACAGTAAAGGTAGCAAGGGTGCATTTGGAAAAGCAATGTTCTTCCATGGCCAACTATATGTAGTATGTTCGATGTGTCCAATGCCCGAAATCTTCACATATTTGCAGCTGACATAATACGGTATACAGTAGCATCTTAGAATAATATTCTGTTTTGAGCTCTTAAAGAGAAATTATATATTAAACGTAGATATTTTCGATTTTTTTAAATTTTAATAGTTTAAGTTATTGAATTTTTGTTGTTAATTATTATAATAAATTACGTTTTCAGTTTTTTGAACTAAGCTCAATTTTAGAGTTTTTAAATTTTAATGGTTCCAGTCAAGCAATAAAAAAATTACTATATTATTTTATTTACTTTCTAACGATAATGATTACGAATTTCACGGTTATTTAAAGACGTCTACGCTAGCGGAGCCATGGGTAAAAGCTAGTAATATTAATAAACGCGTGAACGTTTGTTAGATCAAGAATGCAAGAATTCATATTTTTGCCTTATTGGTATTTTAGCTGATATTTATCAGCTGAATTATTAGCAATTTTTTTTTATGGTGCAGAGTTTTTGAAAAAAGCTGAAATTTTGCAAAATGAATTTTTTCATTTTCAAAAAACATGCATTGATGCTGCTAAACTTTGTAATCTTTACAGGACAACTAGTTTTGAAAGTAATATGGGTCAAAAGAATATATTTATCCATGAACCAATATTTAAAATTTTCTTAGATGGTCTATTTTATATTCTTTTGATATCTCTCTGATGCTGAATATACGTACTTGCTGAACCTATTCAGGAGCGGCCTCTTCTCTTTGATAGACGAATTACTTCAAATTTAATAGAAATGAAATTAAAATCCAAAAACAAATTTTTATTTTAAGAATACAAATTTTAATTAGAGTTCTAAAAGGAGCATTATTATTGAAAACCATAATTATTATTTGCATATTTTTGTACTGGATAAGTCTTGTATTTTTTTACTTTTTGAAGAATTTAAAAAACATGAGTCTTCTATTTTGCTGAGGAAATATCCATCGTGCTGCCATCTGTTAGTAAAATGTCGAAACTTTCTTCTTTTTATTGAATGTAGTTATGTTAAGGTTCATTTATATATATTTTAAAATACACCACGCGACTTCCTTTTTCATACTTTTTCAAAGATTTCAGAGGTTTCTAATCTTCAAAATTGCTTCTGTAAGCGTAGCCGTGATCCTATATTTGTTAGTACACTGCGTTGTGGCCGCAATAACCCAGGTTCGAATCCAGGTCACGGCAAGATTTTTTTTTCTTCCTACTTAACCCATTTTTAAAGGACTTGGGATATATTTAATATTTTACAAATTTTATTCCCTTAATATTTAAATTCTTTCTCTAGTTGCTTAGAAATTTTAAAAATGAATTTAAATCCCACTGATATAAAATTTATATAAAATTATTCAGAACTTACAATTTATTAGAGATAATGCACAAAACAACGATAAATTCCTTAATAAATAAATAAATAAGTCTTCTGCTAGATGAAGACTATGAAATTAGTAAGGAGTGTTGCCACCGTGGCTGACATAACCACTGATTGAAAGAGGCTTCGGATGTCTTGTTAGGAGCATGAAAGCTGATCCACTTCTAGGCGAAGTTGATCGTTGTAGTGCAAGGCCATTTGTTCTCCGATCATCGATAAAATGTCTTCAATTGGCGACAATTAATCTGCAATCATCGATGGGATGTGTTTGATAATCGAAGATAGGGAAAACAGTCGGGTTTAGGCAGTAAAGCAATTTGGAGGGCGAAAAAGAAGTTTTGAACATTACATGTGATCGCTCCGAAATTTTAGAGATGATGCGCTGGATGCAGAGGTTTCCAAACTTTTCTGACTCATAGACCCCTTGCCATGTTTTCCGTCTTTGGGTAGACCCCTGCTTATCTAAAATTAAATTTTTACACATTGATCAACTGAAATGTCTTTTTAATAGCTGTTGCAGAGCTACTTACTTTAAAAGATTGAAATTTTAGACTGTAGTGAAGTATAGTGTTTAAAAGAAATACATATTACTTAATTTTAAATTTCAACTGAATTATACATAAAATAATTGAGCAACAAATAAGCAGGGGGTCTACCCCAAATCGAAAACATGGCAAGGGGTCTATGACGCAAAAAAGGTTGGGAACCTCTGTTCTACATTATTTCTGATGAAATTCGAATTAGTACCAACAAATGGCGCCAGTAAATTTTTCTAATGATTTTTTTCTAATTCACTAAGTTTAAAAAAATTTAATTTCAACTTGTGGTGGATGATGTAAAAACAGTTTTATCAATTATTCATTAATTATATTTAATTAAAAAACATAAAATTTTTCTTTGTTGACATAAGTAGGGATTGACTTTGAAATTTAGCGAAAGAACATTAACAAGTAATATAAAAAATTTAGACTACCCAAGACCATTTTCCATGTAACGCTCTTATTTCGATAATAAAAGACGCCATCATCCTTGTTTTTCATACATTTATGCCACACTATCGTCCTTTTTCAGTGGACACTGGTCAGGGCACCCATTCGTGGTCAGTGTGTTATGGGTTCGAGTCCTGGTGCCATTGAAGACCCAAGGTGTAGCGTTCAACCTGTCCGGGTAGTAGTCCTCCCGTTGGCATTCTGTAGTAATTTGGAGAGGGGGTGCCAGCTCTCATGCATCACTTGGCCATGGTTCAAAATTCCCAAGGTCTACCGCCCTCATGTTGCCTTACAGAGAAACGTTAATAGAACTCCGATGGATAGTTTCTTGAATTTGCATTTCTACAGCAATTATGCATAATTTTGTAAAATGGGTTTGCTGTAGTGATTGCCGATGGCTTCTCTTAAGGCAACATGGTACAATTTTTTTTTATTTTTAATATTCGGTTTGAATTGTATTGTATAAAGTTTAATAGGAAATAATAATTCTATACAAAATTTTTTAATTGGTTGAAAAATGTTTATAAAATTTAAATTTTTTGAACTTTTTAGACATTTTTTTAAAATTCCTAAGGCTTTTTGAAAGAAAAGAGACATATTTAAAAAAACTTTTTTCCAAGTACCTTAATATATACTATATAAAACTGTGCATGGGTGTTTTTTTTTTAAAATTTTTGTCGTTAAACTTCCAAAAATTCTCAAAAAAAACAATTTTGATTTCGACATTTTTTAGAAAAAGTACTAAACATGTTAGAGCTAATTCCATGCACAGTTTTACAAAACATACATTTCAGAACATTTATGAAAATTTCAAACCCATGCTTCAATTATTCAAAACCCTAAGGCTTTTTTGATAACAGTATATGCACAAAAATTCAACATGGAGAAATATGAGTTTGAAGTTTTCATTCCATGAATAGCGTGATATATTTATCGAATAGTCTGAAACTTTTATGAAATGTTAATTAGCTTATTTAAAACTGATTACCATAAAAAATGGCACAAATGTAGAACAATTAAACAGTATACTGCCACAATGAATTTATAGAAAAAAAAACGAATGAAAGATCAATATTTCATAAAACTTTATTTTAATAATTATAAAAAAAAAAATACACACACTTCGGAGCTAATTCCATGCTCAGAGCTAATGCACAACATGTACAAAAGATGTTCATGCCTTTATTTTTTTTATTTTCATGATTTTGCATGTTAAATATTGTACATGAATGAAAGCAAAATCAAATAGCAATTTATAGGTAAAATATATCAAAATCTAAGAACTGCATATGTACATTTGTTTAAATAGATATCAATGAAATATTTTAATAAAAGTGAAGAATTTCACACACATGGGATATATATATATATATATATCACCAAAAACACATATATAAAAATGGGAGAGAGTTTTTCTATTCTTGCGAATTAGATAATTAAAAATCTGAGTTATCAAAATGAAAATTAGTATTTGTGCTTTGGGAGAATCCGTTTTCAAGTTTGTGACGAGGCTATTCGCGAGATTTCAATACTAATCCTCTTGGGAAACTTTGGGGCTAGCATTTACACTATTTCACAGCCTTTTCAGGAAAAACACGAGATACACTGCGAGAAACTATTTTCAAAACTGAGAGCAAACAGCTCCACACACACTTTTGAGTACTTCACATTCTCAAAATAGCTCCGATGCACGCGTACTCAAATTTGAGAATCGCATATTCTCATATTGAGCAACAAGTACATTCTCATTTTTGAACCTGTTACGGGATCAAATTTTTGAGAATGAAAGATCGAAATGAGCATATAATTTTTGAATTTGTTAATGTATCAAATATGAGTTTAAAACAATAAAATGAGCATGATTAGCATTCATTTTCGATACTGTTGTATCTAATATGAATTTTTAACACAAAAATATTTATTAACCCAAGGGATTTAAAAATGTGATACCTGAGTTGTAAATTTTCACTTTCTTCATCTTACGTATTATTTTATTTTCATTTCATGAAATTTTTACACTTAACTTCGAAATCAAAATTCTTTTTACATTTATTGTGTGTAACAAAAAGGTAAACACGTATTATCGCGAAAGTGCCTGTTAAAGATAACTCGCCAAATTGGCAGTAACGATTTCGCATGTGTCCTACGCGCTGAATTAGCAACCATGTACTTCGTTTTATATAATGTCGCCAATACGGTGGCGACAATACGCAAGTATCAACAAAAATATTACTTTTCGAGAGAAAAAAATGCAACTATTATTTGATCACAAACTGCATGTCTTCGAACTTATACCGCAAATATAAATCATTGAAAGCTGCAAAAATAAATTCGATGTTATAGTTGAACAAATGTGTATGCATTTTGAACTAGTTCCAGAAGCAATTTGGTTCATTATTTATATTCTCTCTCTCTCTCTAGAAGTATTATATTGTTTCCTTAAAATCATATACAAGCAGAAAATTAACTTTTATTTAAAAAAATTCAGCCCTTCAATAATAAGTTATTAGAAATATCTAGGAAACATTATGATAAATAACAGATTTTTCAAAGTAAAAATTTCAAAACTATGCCAGAAAGAAATAGCTTTTTTACATATTATGTAACCTGAAGAAAAAAACCTTTTGACTAAATTACACTCATTAGGCCTAGGGGTGTAAGTACTCTTTATATCAATTGTTTTGTTTAAATAGAAACACATCCATCCAGATGGAAATAAAGAAAATGCATTGTTATGTAACAAATTAGGCTCGTTTTTTGTTAAATCAACTGATTTTACACTCTCCTATCACCAAAGAAAACAAATATTATAGTTTTTATGTTTTTTTAAATTAAAATATTTAAAATTTTCAGTCCTTAGAAGAATGTAAAAACAACTAAAACAGTACATTTTTGCATTAACAAAACATTTAGTTTTTAACCAACTAGAAAGAGTTTTTAGAGAAGTTTTCAGCACCCATTTAGAAGAAAAAATAACATCATAAGGACCAATAGAATCATAATTTAGAAATTTTACTTGGTGTACAACATTTTATTTTCAATACCTTTTTTCAATATTATTCACTGTTAACAAGAAAAATAAAACAAACCAAAATCCTATTGTTGAAATATTTATTCTGGAAATTGTACACATACATATATACATTAAAAAATAAACAAGAATATAAGTGAGATTTTTGAAACATGTTTTGTTCAATAAGTTAGTGTTTAGATATTTTTTTATTGATTATAAAAAAAATCTATATTATAGTCAACTCCATCCTTATTTGTACAGAACAGCTGTTTTAATATAATATACATTGAATTATCATTTTAAATATAGGTTCTAGTGTATAAAAGTACATAAATAAACAGTTTTTTTATTTTTTTTTATCAAATCATGTCTGAGTTTGAAAGGCATTTTCACTCACATTTCATAACAGTGTTGTTTCAAATAAATTACATGTTAGGATTTGTGAGTCATGTAAATTATTTACTGAAGAATTTATAAATAGCTGGTTCTGAGAGGAATTTTGAAATTTTCCTCATTAGAGTAAAATTTTTACAAATATTGTTTATAATTATATAGTTTTCTAAATGGCTACCAACAAAATTTAGCATAACACATGTAGTTTTATGCTATGCCTATATGAGTATTTAGAACATGACGACAGTCTATAATGTGAAACCAATGGTCTTTGGCAGAAAGTGCAAAATGTATGAAATTCATAGATTAATTTTTATCGATAAAATATATACATAAAAAAAAGAGAAAAATTCTGAACTATGTGCAAAATTTAAAATAAATTATGAGTGGAAATATTAAAAATGAAGATTTATGCTAACAAGCAGAAATGAAATTAATGCAAATTAAAAATAAAGCATTCCTAATTTAGAAACAAGATAAAAGGTAAAAAATGCAATTTTATAAATATTACACATGAAGGCATGTCTTTCTGAATTTCACATTTATAAAAACAACAGTTCAAAAAATACCACACATTGGAACACAATATATACATATATACTAGCTGACCCGGCCCGGCGTTGCACGGGCTTTTACCGTGGGTATAACTTAATCCCCATGTTATCCTTTCTTTCTGACGCCAGCACTTTTGTGTGGGTGTGACGCGTACGATGTGAGTGTATGGCCCGTGAGTGCGTGTTATGGCTTTCTCGTTTAACATTTTCCCTTCTCTTCACGAAATCAGTACTTCCAATATTATTTCTCGAAATTACTTTTACTTCTTTGTTTCTTTCCTCTCCGCTTAGCCCGGCGTTGCACGGGCTTTTACCAATGAATAACAATCCCCATGGGAATTTCCTGTTTCCCTCAGGACGATAGCACTTATGTGTGCGTGTATGCGCGATGTGAGTGATTTTTCTTTAATTATGACATTAAAACTCCCTTTTTCGAAATTTGTTCTTGCGTTGGTGTGGTGTGGTACTTAGGAGAGGTGGGTAAAAGATTAGGTGTCGTCCTCGTCACTTGACCATGGTTGAAAATTTCGAGGTCCGTCGCTAAAAACCCTTGAATAGGCGAACAGTGCGAATTTATAAATCACTCACTTTTCAATTCTTTCGTTGCAAATTTTTAGTCCTATGAAACTAAAATGCAGCCTTTTTAAAAATAGTTGTACGTTGAAAAAAGACAGAAAAGTAGAAATTTTTCAAATTAAAAAATTTCACTACATTTTTAAATCTTGAAGTAAAATTGTGAGGATTTTTTGAAATGTTCGACACATGGGAATAAAGTTTCATGCAATTATCTTTTTTAAAGAAGAAATCATTAAACGATTGATTTAAGTATTTTGAGTGTTATTAAAATTTGTTCAAAAAAGTTTTTGGCTTTTTATTTTTTAAATCACTGATTTGATACAGATAAATATTCTAAATGAATCTCAGAAATATATTGAATACATTCTTTCATCTTAATCTGACATCAATAATGATTTAATTTTGAAAATTAAATAAAGATAAAATGATAAAAATTGAAGCAAAAATAACTTTTTCACTCGCATTTTTTTTACTCGCCAAATTTGCTGATTTTCGCATGTTTAAGTCAGAACTTTTTGGTGTAACCCTTGAATTAGATGTGAAGTTTCAGGTGAAACAGTTGAAAGCTATTTGGCGCGAAACCATTTTTCGACGCCAAGGCTTGGCAAACTGTAAAATCGCGTATTTTTTATTAAAGTTTTTATTTTTAGGGCTTAATCTTTAATGTGTGAAGTTTGAAAGCATTAACTTAATTTCGAAAATGAAGGACTTTTAAATAAAAAATTTACAAAAAATCCTTTTTAGATTATTTCTTGCAATAACGTTATTTTACGAAAATCACAACAAAATTTTTAAAATCCGTAATTTTTAAGCGATTTTTTCAATCTTCGCACAGAAGTTTGATAACATTATTCTACAAACGCAACAAAAGTTTCGTATGATAATCTTAATAAATAACTAAGTTATTCAATGTTGTTAAAAATTTCGACAATTTTTCGAAAAATCTTATTTAAAAAATAAAATGCCCTTTTTTTTGACTGGTTCTAAAAGAAAAAGGCTTGAAGTTATTTAGTGTAGAACATCGTTTTCATAACACGAAACTAAATTCATACGCAACGATTTCGAAATAATTGTCATAAAAACGCATCGGTCTTAACTCGATTTTAAAAAAATCTTAAAAAATAGAAAATATTATTATTTTGCAAAAAAATTATACTGTATCGTGGCGAAAGAAATGATCTTTCCGATTCTGTAATTATTTTTTGTCTGATTTAAAAAACAAAAATCGGATGGCTGTTTAAATAACGTCGAGAATATCGAAAAATTTCACCCTCTGTTCATTCACGACGCTAGGCGGGAAAAATAACGCGCAGGGTTAAGACAATTATGCGTTTTAAGGTTTTTAATTCATATCTTTTTAACTAATTACAATATCTGAATGAAAAATAGTTTACGTCCTATTCTCAGACCTACTGAATATACGCACAAAATTTCATTAGAATAGGCCACACCATTTCGGAGGAGTTTGGTTACAAACACTGTGACAGGAGAATTTTATATATTAGATATACAGGAACTAATTTGTCATCAGTACACTACACATTAAATATCTTTTAGAAGTGGTTTTGAAATCGCTGCAAATAAAATTTTGCCATCCGATAGTTTTCAATCAACGATGACAGTCTCGCACTAAGAACTCAAAATGAAAATAATTTAAAAGAATGGCTTATTCCTGGCAAAAAAGGAATTACATTAAGAAGCAAAAATGTAAGTAATTTTTTATAGAAAACAAATTAGAAAAATATGAGTGCCTGGATTTAAAGAAATAGAACACAAGGTATTTAGAAATGCCAAGAAAAGAAGCAGAAAAAAATAAATTGAAACTGGAAAAATAATAACTGCGTATAAAAGTGTGGGGTGATCAATATTGTTATAATTTCTTACTAGTTCTATTCCAAAATGCAGTTAGTGTAAAAACGTAGTACAAAGGCCCCCACGCTTTTACCACAATGACATTAACGAGAAAATTAATCATTTTATTCTTATATTGAGATTTTAGTTGGATAAAAGCGTGTTTTTATAAACTATATTTTAAATTTATGGTTCTTCATATGTGTCTGACTGAACAGATTTCAGCACAGGTATTATTAGATTAGGCATTTGTTGTGATAATAACTCGCCTAGTTGGTAACTCCGATTGATACTTGCGTCTTATTGCAACCTATTGGTGACATTATATGAAATGGTTGCCAATTCAGCATGTACCACACATAG
The DNA here is from genome assembly GCA_019973975.1 of Trichonephila clavata. Lineage (NCBI taxonomy): Eukaryota > Metazoa > Arthropoda > Arachnida > Araneae > Nephilidae > Trichonephila > Trichonephila clavata. The sequence continues at coordinate 8,699 of BMAO01026397.1, read as the reverse complement.
GAAATCGGGGTGGCCAACTCAGCAAATTATTTAGAGTTGGCGATAATATGAAAGTACCCTCCAATTTCTTGTGTATTGTATGTGCTGAATTGGCAAACAGGTGTTTCATTTCATATAATGTCGCCAGTTGGTTGCGATAATACATAAGTACCAAGATTTCTTTTGTTTGCAGGTATGTTGTATACAAGTGGAAAAACATGAGTTTTTGTACCCAAGCTGTATTAATTTTTGGTACTTGCATATTATTGCAACCATATTTGAGAAATTATATGTAATAACACATGGTTGTCAATCTGGCTCATACGACATATACAAAATTGGGGTCACCAACTTGGTGCGTTATCTTGAACATTGGCATTGTTGTGGTAATATGTATCGTAAAATCTGGTGTACAATGCACATTTTTAACACAAAAAATAAGATTGAATTTTATGTGTGCACATTATATGCCAGGTATAAAAATGAGAGCTTTAAAAAAACGTGAGCATAGGGAAAAAATTAGATTTCTACATAGATTGAAATGTTGTTCATTTAAAAGAAATGGCGTTCCTTATGAACTTAAAAGGTTGCACTTCTAGATGTATACTATTTTTTACTAAAGCTTAGAATAAATGACTTTCAAACTTTAAGAGCATGGCTCACATATATCTCAGGTTTCTTCATGAAAAAGGGGGTGCACATTATACAGCAAATAAACATAGAAATTAAAAATTGCTACTTGAAAGTATAAGTGCGTGTTATACGATGGTATGCATGATATGCCAGATTTTACGGTAAGAATATAATTTTTCTCTACCTTTCTTTAATGTAAAAGTATAAAATATATTTGTATTGGGTTAAATATAAAGAATCTGATATATATACATTTATTTTCATCCAAGTAACAAAACACTATAGTCACAATAAAGGTCAATATGTTGCGAATTAAAACTTACTTTGACTCAGCTTCTCCCTCTTTTTTTTAAATATCAATTTAATGATTTTTAAATGGTCATAAGTGTATAGCCTTCTGCACTATGTTATAAGATGAATCCAATTTAAACAATGTAGACCAATTATTAATAATACAAAATATCCATTAAATATTAGTATTAAAGTAGATTAAATTTTTACATGCTATGTCCCAAACTGAAAATTAAAAAACAATTTTGAACTAGATTAAGTTCAATTTTACTAATTTTGCTCAATCTGTTATTTTCAGTAAATTTTGATTCTTTCAATATTCGAAAATGAGGGTGAAAGGAATCATAAATAAATGTATTGAAATAGTTGACTTTTAAATAATTTCTTTATGGGAACTTTAAAGACATTTTCCATACATTTACCAATAAGCTAAAAAAGTTCTTTAAAATTTACTAGAAATTAGTCTCTTGAAAACAAAAATTTATTTTGTAGGCTTGCCTTTTTCAAAACATGCAAGCCATTTTAATCTTTTTAATTATTAAAGTTCAATATGAAAATAAAACTAAAATTATTCCTATGTTGCAAAGGAATACTTAAATCATTATTTGCATATAAGCAAGTGCCCAAAAAATCAAACAATATGACGATTATGATGATGATAACAATATGACAAAATTTACTTGATTCATAATGAATCAAGTAAATTTCATTAACTACCCAAAATTCGCAGTTTTGGTGAAAATTTTCAAAATTACTTTTGTGTTTTTATTTTATAGCCTATACATTTCAGATTCCATAAAACACTCTATTTTTGTTTCTACGATATCTAGAAGCAAATTTATAGCATAATTAGTAAACTGGAATTGGAGTTAACAAAACCAGATGCTGATCCCTACACAAAATATTTTTTAAGATATTGAATTTAAATTTTCAGAACATGTTTTATTTAGTTGTATCTGTGTCATGAATCAAAATCTAATCTCTGTGTATATACAGTGGACCCAAAAAGTGTTCGTACACTTGCAATTTCATATAAGATTTATTGTTTCCGACTAATAAAAATTAATATTTTGGAATTGTAATTTTTTTATGATATTTGCAACTTGTTCTCGGCGGAATGATATAGTTATTTTATTAAAAATGGATTAATTTTTTAAAATAATAATTATACTAAAAGCTACTGAAAAATTACGCCACTAAAGTCTTCGTACACTTAACAAAAATCTCAACATAGCTTTATATAAATATTGTATTTCTTTCTTAATTTAGAAAGTAGGATATCTTTTAGTGTCCACAACAACTTTTAAATGTCTCGGTATAGATTTAATCAGTTTTTTGTAATTTCTGCATCGATTTACCTCCATGCTTCAGTGATTATTGTTTTTACTTCCCATTATGTGTGTATGTCATGTTTTCTTTTTATTTTAAATCTAGTTCTCCCCAAATATGCTCTGCTGGGCTAAATAAATTGATTGAGGAGGTGTTTTCAAAATTTTGGGTACAGTTTTAGACACCAGCGGTGTACATTGAGAGCAGTTCGCCAGGCGTCATTATCCTGTTAAAAAATGAAGTCGTCTAAAATATCCAAATTTTGAGAGGATAATTTAAAATTTCTCTTTAGAATCATGAGCTCTACTTAAATATTTTAAAGAGAAATTTTAAATTGTCTGTCCAAAATTTGATATTGAATATGACCGTTTTTTAACAGGATAATGATGCTCTCAATGTACACCGCTGGTGTCTTTATAACTGCCCAAAATTTTGTGAAAACACCTCCTCAATCAATTTATTTAGCCCAGCAGAGCATATTTGGGGAGAACTAGATTTAAACTAAAAAGTAAACATAAACATAATGTGAAAAACAATAATCACAGAAGCATGGAGGTAAATTGATGCAGACATTACAAAAAAATGATCAAATCTATACCAAGATGTTTAAAAGTTGTTGTGGACACTAAAAGATATCCTACTAAATTAAGAAAGAAATACAATATTTAAAGCTATGTTGAGATTTTTGTTAAGTGTACAAAGACTTTTGTGGCATAATTTTTCAGTAGCTTTTTGATTATTAATTTTTAAAAATAATATACTATTTTTAAAAAAATAAGAACGTGGCAGATATAAAAAAATTACATCTATACATTAATTTTTATTAGTCGAAATCATTAAATTTTATAGGAAACTGCAAGTGTACGAACACTTTTGTGGTTCACTGTATTTATGTACATTGCATTTAAATGAAAAAAAATCATTAATTTTTTTAAAAAATCGAGTTTTTGCATAAAATTTGGCATATTTAAAAAACTTTTAATTCCTAATACATATAAAAATGTTCCATTATTTATGTACTGTATAAATATTATTTGAATACATTCATTAGAATTTTGTGTAAAAGATCCTAATTGCAATTTTTCATGAAAATTTTACTACGACAGTTTTTATAATCTATAAAACTCTCCAGGAAACTGCAAAAGAGTTAAAAAATTAGTTAAACATGAAGCTAAAGAGTGAGCTATAAATATGGTGAGTTTAAGAAATGTACTAGTAGAACATTTTTCATATTGTATTTAAATCTTTACCGTGAAGCCAAAAAACAGTTTCTCAGACAATGCTTTTAAAGTTCACAAATGGATTTCTTTTTAAGAATGAATTGAAATTTTCAAAAATTTTTATTTGTATTATAGACTATAATCTCTATGTATGTATTTATGCATTTTATTGCACATACAATTTGTGAAAAAAATTTTTTAAAATCACAGATTTCACAAATATTATAAATCTTATCGCTCTAGGCACAGATAATGATGTTATTTTTGTGCAGTTTTAATATTATTTGAATATATTAATTAGAATTTTCAATACAAGGTTTACTGTAACTGCAATTTTTCACTAAAAATTCTCTATCCAAAATAATTTAAAATTTTGTATTTTAATTCCTGACTCAAGTGTAGTATAGGGGGCCTTTCGATTTGGCGATTTTTCTTTGGATTTTTATTATGATGAGATGACGAATTCATTCTGGCTTCGGGAAACCTATCGCTAATTGAAGTAGCTTGGCGATCGATTTTGGTCACCAAAAAAATTTGATATCGCCCATACTACACTTTAATTCCTAGTTTTATGCACACCCTTTTTAAAGAAAAAGTGTTTTTTTAGTTGAAAATTTGTTTCAATAAAATGCTCCGAAGGTAGCCACATACCTTAAATTTATGTTTTTTTAAGTAATCCGTCAAAAAAAAGCAGATTTTTATCACATTTTTTCGCTAAATTCCTATAAAAGCCTTATATTAAAAACAAGGCACATACTTTTGTAAAACAAATAGGTGAAAACTTTAATTCAAAAGTCAAGAAAAAGACTATTTTGAATTATAACAAAATCAAAACAATCTAGTACTCATGTGTTCGTCCGCGGGTAGTTCTCGATATATACTCTAGTTTTCGTCGACACATTGCCATCTTGGATTATCGTAAATTCACTTTTCGGTAAAATATTTGCTAGGGCGCTTCTACTTAAGGTGTAAGACGAAAATTAATACTTTGTTTCATAGATACCCTATCTCCCTACAAAACTTTACAGGCTGGCGTGCATAAACAGCTTTACCACACATTTGAAGCTAAAAACACAATTCTTATATATACGTCCATACACCTTAGACACAGCTCCTCACTGACGTATATATACTATTTTACCACTGAAAGGGTTAAATAAGAAACTGAACATTTCATTACAACAACATTAAAAAAAATTATTGTTCATAAATTAAAATATTTGTTGGAAATATTGTGCAGCAAAGAAAAAGTGATCTGTTTTCTGAAAGTCAGTTTCATTCGCAGAACATTTAACAAACCATTAACGGTAAAGAAGGGAAAAGGAAAAAAGTTTTAAGGGGCCATTGGAATTTCAAAAACATTTAAAAAAATTAATGTACATCATTAAGAACGTTTTAAAGCAAACCTCGTTGAAATCTGACAAAAATTACGCTCTCAGCACGTAAAAATGTGTCAAAAATACTTGAAATATGTAAAGAAACAGAACTTTCGTTAGATTCTGTTTGGAATGTTTTGTTTTATTTGTTTCATCAGTATCTCGCACTTAGAAGCAACAAAAGGTCTGTTGGCGACTCACCTCGTACTTTTAAATCCTGCTCAAGTGATGAGGTTAACAATCAATTTTACAGCTTAGAATTACTGACCAAAAATATCAGCATCTTACAAAACAATTTGATATTGGTCTGAAATGAATCAATATTGATATATGATGATAAACTAGCTAATCACCTAGATATTATGAAAAATCTGGGTTTTAAAATAAATGTTTTTCTGTTATTTCTGTTTCAGGCATGAATAACGAGAGTGGAAATTGTCTATAACTCTCACAAAAACGGCTTCTACGGCACTGAGAATGAGAAACAAAATAGGCAGGAACACTTTATGAAAAAAGTAGCCTCAATATATGAAATGGATACATGTTAAATGTAAAAAGATTTATTTTAATGTAAAAAAAAAATTAAATCTTTAAACTTGATTTTCTCAGTTTCTGAATTTTCCACTTTTAAAATTTAAAGAAAGCTTTGGTTTCAGAGCTACGACACTTTATATGTAAAATGTAGTAGATCTGCATTCTGTATGCCTCAGTTTTTGGGATTGGATTAGTAGAATTTATTTTGTAATGTGATAAATTTAAAAAAAAGATGATTTTAAATTTATTTTAATTTTAAAAAAATGCTAAAATATGATTAAAATCGGAGGTATACAGGCATTCTCAAGCTTTTATTTTATATAAAAACACAGGATCTACCTTTAGTCTTCCAAAAGTTACTTTGTGTGTAACAGAAAGAGAGCTATTTAGTTTTTTCTATTTTTGTATCCACATTTGTTATGCTATTTAAAAAATTACAATAATTTTACAGCAAAAATTTTTCTTTTATTTTTTGTACTTTTCTGCACGAACTGCAAGAAACATATTAAAAGAATTTACTGGTTAGTGAGGAATCGGAAAAAGTACGTCAAAATGTGCAATATCAAGACTCCGCAAGGTACTATTCCCCCTTTAAGTCGACTGACTACTTTCTCCAACCGTGATTTTTTAAAAGTATGTAAATGATTGAATATGTTTATTCCATTTAGTGTAAGAATTAGAATATACATATAATTTTTTAAAGAATAATTATTACCCCGCGATAGAAGTGAAACTGCTTTGGCGACGTTGGCCGTAAATACAGGTATAGATCGAATTATATTAAACTGCTAACTTACTTTAATCCAATAAAATTCAAACATTTTATGAAAATAAAATTTTTATTCAATTTTCTGCATCATTATTTTCCAAGAAAGACGCAATAGGTGTGTGGTAACTGAAGTAGGATATAAAATTCCTCGATTGTAGTCAATCAATGTGAGAAAACGCACCAATCGTGTGGTTCTGTAAATTATTTTTCCTTCTCTAGAATCAGTATTCATTGTCAAATTCAGTGTCCGTTTCAAGAATTCAATGAGTGGCTTTGCTTTTTCTGAAACAAAAAACATTAGTCTCCAGTTAAGATAATCGGCTTTTAATCATCATCGGATCCAATGATTGCAGCAGCCTCTGATGTGTACAGCACTAAAACTTAATGGATAAAGATGATAAAGCTGCGACAGAACTACCTGGTGATAAATAGACTTTCGCCAGGAGCTGCTAGTTCTGCTTTTTTTTTTCACGAAACTTTTCCTCTTTTTGCATTTGTTCTAGGCTATCTGACCAGAATTTATTTTGATTCAATGGAAATAAAAATTAATGCAAACCTCGTCGAAATCAGGCAATAATTACACTCTCAGCAATAAAAAATGTCAAAAAAGACGATCTTTATAAAAATGTAAACAAACAAGATTTTTCGTTTTCAATTTGGAATTTTTTTATTTATTTGTCTCATCGTATCTCGTGCTTTAAAGAAACACGAGGTTCTAAATCCCGGTCAAGTGATGAGGTTGGTCTCTCACTTTTACAGCTTAGAATTATAGGCCAAAAATATCAGGATCTTCCAAAAATAACAATTGATATGAAATGAATCAACACTGATATTTGATGATGGACTAGCTAATCGCCTAGATATTATGAAACTTCCGGGTTTTAAAATAAACTACTTTACTGTTATTTCTGATTTTCAGGCATGAATAAAGGGAGCGAAAATTACCTATATCTCACAAAAAAAAGGCTCGTAAGATATTGAGAATGAGAGAAAAAATATGCATGAACACTTTATGGAAAAAGAAGCCTCAATATATGAAATGGATACATTTTAAGTGTAAAAGGATTTATTTTAATGCAAAAAAATTAATCTTTAAACTATTTTCTCAGTTTCTAAATTATTGCAAAACTATATTTTATATGTATAATATACTTCTGTAAATATGCCTTATTTTTTTGGGAATGAGGTCAGTAGAATTTATTTTATAATAGGAGATGAATAAGAAAAAAGTGATTTTAAATTGTTTAAATTTCTTTTAATTTTAAAAAATACTAAAATATAATCTAAATTTAAAATTGGAGATATACAGAATACAAGTATTCTTCAGCTTTAATTTTATATAAAAATATAGGACCTACATTAAGCCTTTCAAAAGTTATCTTGTGGGTAATAGAAAGAAAGCTATTTAGTTTTTACTATTTTTGTATTCACACATATACTTTATGCTATTTAAAAAAATACAATTCTACAGCAAAATCTTTTATTTTAAACTTTGCTGCATGAACTGTAAGAAATTAATACTAAAAGAAATTATGAAAAAAGTACGTAAAAATGTGCAATTTAAAAACTCCGCAGGTACTATCCCCTTTAATACCATGATGTTAGTATATATATAAAACAGAGACTGAAGAATGCAGAATTTGCGGGACTATTCTTTGACAATGTCAATTAATAGGCGATTTTTTTGTGAAATACAGATTGTCAGCAATTATCATTCTGCCATTAGGAACTATCAAAAACGCTTAAAGCGGGATAACTAATTGCTACCATCAGGTTCAAGATATTGTTACGTAGATCGGGGTTCGAGGATATTTTGCAAATCAGTCGTAAACAACAAGACAGTTCTTTAAGAACAATGATAATTTATTATCGAAAATCAAGCCTTGAAACACAGGATTCAACTGCAAAAATTCACAGAATAAATATCAGAAGGATTTCACACCTTCAACAGCAATTATCAGTATCTAAAAATACACGAATATATAAGCTTATTCACATGCACAGCCGAGCTAATCACGATCAAGGCGTTTACTAATCGCTTGTCAAAACCAGACTGACTGTTGCGGCGAGTATCGCTCTATTTATAGCCGTGGCCGAAACTTGGAGAAAGTGCTTAATATTTTAACGATTGATTGGCGCAGATTAGCCGAAATCGGCTCTTGCGCCATTAAACCCAACATTCATTCATTCTCATTCATTTCATGACGTCTCCCCAGCCGTCCAAAAAATGTGAAATTTTTTTATTGCAATAACTTTTGATCTAATTGGAATTTTGAAAAGCGCTACATGTATACGTGATCAGCGTTTTATATTTACATAAGAAAAATGAGTTTGGTTGGAATAGGAGTTACAAATTTTTTTGGTGTACAAGACGGCTCAAGAGCCAAATATCCAAAAAATGTGAAATTTTTTTATTGCAATAACTTTTGATCTAATTCGAATTTTGAAAAGCGCCACATGTATTCGTGATCAGCATCGGATTTTAAAATAAGAAAATTGAGTTTGGTTGGAATAGGAGTTAGAAATTTTTTCGGAGTTCATGACGTCTCCCAGCCAAATATCCAAAAA
>BMAO01026396.1:0-39809 GCA_019973975.1 Trichonephila clavata | reverse complement strand
GTATAGTATTATGGATTCCATACATTGTTTTATTGTATGGAATCGGGAAGGGGGAGGTGATGGAAATTTTGATTGAATATTGAGTCACAAATATTGAAAGTTTGAGAAGCACTGCTACATTAGATTATAAGGATAGTGTACCAGAATCACCAAAAAATGCATTTTGACAAAATTGCAAATAAAGATACTTTGCTTTATGTTTTTGCAAAAAAAAAGTTTTTATTGCATTATAAAAAAACATACCATAACTCATTCGATTATTCTGCATCTTTTTTAGTCTTTAATTAGTAAATTTTAACCTCTATATTATTTATAAATTGTTTTAAGTACTTCTCTCCCTTCATTGACACGTGTTATCAGCGATTCCAATCTTTTATTTAAAATACCAAATTTATGTCTAATTTTTAATATTTTCCCGCATCTTTGAGCATCACGATTACATGATATTACATAATTCCTTACATACATTTTAAGTATTGTTTTAAAAAGAAACAAGGAAATGTATAATATTTAATTTGATCTCTTGTTTAAATGGAATTTCCAGGGAAAAAATTATAATAGAAGAATTTCTGCATTTGTATTTATACATATGACCATTTATTTATACTTAAATAAAAACAAAAGTTATAAAATTGAGCAATTATTAATGGGTATTCAAAAGAGTAATGAAACGTACAAGCTGTGAACTTATTTATAAGTATAAACCTCAAGGGTCCCTTTGTAGTATATCCACGTGATTAATAATTTAAGAACTCCGCTGAGAATTTATAATTGCTAAGCTAGACATAATTAGCATTTAAAAAAAAACAAAATTTTATATTAAAATTTTGTAACAATTCACTTTAACTTTCCCTACTTTTTACCCAAAAATTGTAGAATTCTCTAAAAGTTTGAACTTATGATACTTGAAAAATACATTCCTTAAATAGTAAAAATTATTTTAAAAAAAATGTTTTAAAACAAAAGAGATTTTGAAGGAGGTTTACCCGAATCATAGTTGTGTCATATTTCCATACAATTCTAAAAATTAATTTTCTTGTGTTCTATTTATTGAATTTTCGTAAAAATTGCATCTATAGATTAAACAAAATACCCTCTATTTTTAAAAAGTAGATTTTTTTAAAAAAATTGCAAAATTTGAAACATTTTGTCGTTTTAGTTACCTTAAATATATAATTAATTAAAATTGACGCAGAATTCTAGCGAAAACAATAAAATCTTATGTAGATGAAAAAAATAATAAAAGTAATTTAAGTAAGAACCATATTTTAAAAAGGAAGTATTAAATGAGTCATAATAAGTCATAATTTTTCCTTGTAGTTGTACGCTATTTCCAAATAAAAATAGTGAAACATAAAGTGTCCTAATTAAATAAAAGTGTCTATATTCTTGTTTGATGTTCAAATTTCTCCCGTAAAATGACGATTTTCTATCTCACTCCAACTTAATCACTTAACTAAAATTTTCTGGTTTGAAATATAGGATCAAATGAATTTAAGGAGAGTGCTTGTCGTTTAGTTAAAATATTCGAAAAGTCATGCAGAGTTTTCGGCTTCAAACACATACAATTACGGTAACTTCAGCGATGTTCAAGTGGATGAGCTTCATTACTCGTTTTCGGCATCTCTTTTGACCAAGTACTTTGCAGATTAGGTGTTGCAATAAATCCGATGCGTGCTTTAAAAGAGGACCATTAGGACCATTGGACATCGAGTAAGCTTTAGAATCCTTTATTAACATTTCATTAAGGACCTCATCCTTTTAATGACCGTCGATCGAGCAAATAGATTCAGAATTCTTTAACGATGGTTTGTAACGTTATTTCGAAATTGGGGTCTAAAATCGATGCTCTTTGCTACATGACTAACCCCATTACACTCTGGTTTTAATATCAGGGAATCTAAGCTAGTTCCAGTGTTTAGTATAACACAAAAAAGAAAGACAATATAGAAGTAACAATGATGATAATTACAACGTACTAATATCAGTTGTATAATTAAAAAGATAATAATTGGCAACAAAAGCAAATGATTAAGGAAATATTTAAATTTTATGCATTGTATTATAAATTTTTAAATAGAAAAGGGGTGTGTGTACTTTGCGACAGCCTAACAGTTGACTAACACCCCATTGCCCAAATTATATAACTGTCTATGTTCATTGATCAAATTGCAAAATGGTAATTTACATGCATTGCGTATATATAGTTCTACGTATTCCTTCTTTTATTTCATAAAATTCAATCTTGGCTCTCATCTTCGACTGAATTCCTCTCTGAAGCTGTATTGTTCATTCATAAAGCCCCAGATTTTGATAAAACTGCATTTCTTGTAGCTTCCTGGGAATTCAGTATTTTTTACGTTCATTGTAACTAAGTTTTTGTATGAGGCAACGCCTTTCATTTCACACAACAATTTCAGTCCAGGCTATCTTTCCGATATATTTCTGCGAGAGATTGCAATATTTCACTATCGCAACCGTATTGGTGATATTATATAAAACGAATCACAAGGTTGCTAATTTAGCACCTACGCCAAATACAAAATTGGAGTTGCTAACTTGGTGAGTTACCTTGTACGTTGGCATTGTTGTGATAGTACATTTTAAATTTATTACGTCTTCACTATTTACACACGCACATATATATATATATTTCTACAGTGGTGGACAAAATTGTGGACACTATTTAAATTTGATATTTTTTTTAAGTTTGTATGCGTAAAAAAATGTTACGCTGCCCAAAATGCAAAGTCTTTTATGTCATTTTGAAAAAAATTTAATACTAAATTAAATGCAAAAAACAAAATTCAAATACTTGCAACTCAAAAATGTTACGCTGCAATAACTATCAATATACAATAAATACAGATATTGCAATGAGTTAGAAGGGCTTAGTGGGGGTAGCTGTTTTTCATTACACCTTCCCATCGATGTTTCATTGAGGTGGAAATAGTTTTAAGTACTTCTTTAGTTATTACATGAATCCAAGAACCAAGTACATCCTAAGTTAGTTCATTTTTATTCCATGGGTACCTCATTTGGATAAGAGTCACCAAACGGTGCCACAAATTTTTGATAGGATTGAGGTCAGGATTGTTTTATGGCCAGGACAACAACTCAATGATCTTAGAACGATACCAGACATTCAATAATTTTACTCTGTGGCAAGGAGCAGAACCTTGCAGAAAAATAAATGAAGCATTTTTGGTAAATAGAACCTTGATGGAAGAGTGGTGTCAATGTATTTTCTGACAGTGTCCCATAGATGATATGAACAAGACCGATACTATCTGTTGATATGTATGACCAAATCATAAAACTGTGGGTACTTCATAGTCTGCTGGATGCAGTCAAGATGTGTAGCATTTCTCGTATTCTACATTTTACATATTTTCGGCTACCACTACCGAATAACGATATACTAGTTTCATTCCTCTTTATAACTTGTGACCACTAATTTGTTGTCCAAGTAGTTGACCACTGTTGTCTTTTTTAGCGCTGCTGTAAATTGAGATACGGCTTTTTTCATGGAATTTTCTACCTCTTAGTCTAACATCTGTGATATTCTTCTTCTGATTGTTTTTGAACTGACAGAAACACCAGTATTATTGAAAAAACTTCTGACTGATGTCATTATTCTAGATTGGAGATACAGTATTTTTGTATTTCTGCCATTAACAGATATGCTGTACTTTTCTCTGCATTTTCTACGTTGTTTTCTATTAAACTTGTCTCCATACATCTTAAATAAAACTTGCAGTCTACAGTTATAGTTACTCAACCACACAACTATCTTTCAATTTTAGCATAGGAAAGGCCACTTTATAGTCACACATCTTTTTCTAAGTGTCCAGTCTACTCTTTTATTTGATGTCATTGCTTCTTGACTAAATATCATTTCTGTCCTGGCCATGAAATAATCCTGACCTCAATCCTATCGAAAACTTGTGGCAGCGTTTGAAAACTTCTGTCCGAATGAGGTACCCATGGCATAAAAAGAAATTAATTGAGATATAATTCTTTCCTGGCATCATGTGATAACGAAGGAAAAGCTTAAAACTATTTTCAGCTCAATGAAACATCTCTGTGAAGCTGTAAGAAAATAATGACAACCCCATTAAGCACTAATAACTAAATGCTATAATCAGTATTTAATGTATATTCATGTTATTGCAACATAACTTTGAGAATATTTGAATTTTGTTTTGGTATTGAATTTAATATAAACTTCATTTAAAATGAAATAAAAGACTTTGCATTTTGTGCAATGTAACATTTTCTATAAGCATGCAAACGTAAAAATAACAATTTTAAAAAGTGTCCACAATTTTGGCCACCACTGTATATACATATATATGTCCAATTTATGTGTCTTAAAGTGGAGTTTTCTGCTTATAAATATAGTTATTCTACATCTAATACTAAGTTTTTTAAAAAAAATAAATGCAAAAGATAGGAAATGATGAAGGGTACATTCACAAAAGAAAGCACAAATAAGTTGATATTAATTTAAGTAATCTAATTTAAAATTAACTTAAGTGGAAGCTCTGGTTGACATCAAATAAATTATAGAATGTTACATAGTTAATTTTTTTTGATACACACACAATCCTTATGCAAATAATCTTTAAGCAATTAGTGACTTAAATAGTGCATGTATACTTACGTATGACAATATTTTATAAAATAAGATAAATGAACTAAATATAGTACTAATTAAACTATTATACGTATTTTAATGATGCACAAGCAGGAATCAATATAATTTATTATTATTTTTAATTTAGTGTATTTTCAAAATAAGAAATCATTATTAACGAGAAAAGGTATTGGCACGTCTTCTGCCACTAAGACTTATACATTTTTAAGTTAAATAAATAATACCTTAAAAAAAAGTTTTTATTGGGGAATAAAGTCTTCTTAAATATATTCTAATTCACATAAAAAAACAATAAGACTTAATTAATTTTTAAAAGAATATTTTTTTATTCTGTTCCTTGCATGCATATGTCTTATGCTGATAATTATTTAATTACTCAAGAAAAACAAAAAAATATGTATAGAAATTGAAATAAACTTCAAGCTCTCTTAAACAAATTTAACTAATATACTTTGAAGTTTCTAAAATAGTATGCTAAAATAGTTGTTTATTTAATATAAAATGGATTTATATATATTGTGAAGTAAAACAGTATCCTTTTTTTCTGAAATAAATATATAATGTAAGATATTCAGTGGCATTTTTGCAACAATGAATAATAATTTTTTAAAAAAAATTACGTATCTTTATTTAAGTTATAAAATAATGAATGCTTTTACATGAGTCACTGTATCAAGAAATATCTTACAAAGGGATTATCTATCGAGAAAAAGTATTTATTTTTTACCTTATGTTATTTCTTATTAATATATTCGAGAAATACGAGCTTTGCACATTTGATAAACGCTATATTTTAGAAATATTTGCTAACATTTGATGGGAATTTAACTGGCATTAAAAAAAAAGAATAAATCCAATATGTTCGCTACATTTGAGGGCAGGTAGCTTGAACCCGGTTGTCTAAATATATTCTCGTACTTTCAAATGGAGAGAACCAGGGGCCCGCTACACGACCTACAATGCCTGAGAAGTAGACCATTGAGATAGAGGAGGTTTGATTGTCTGGGCAAGAATCACGTTGGATGGTCTCACATACCTCTAGGTCTTTGCAAGAGTTATTGTGACTGCTCTGATATCTAGGGATGAGGTTTTGGAGCCATATGTTTCTCTTTTTGCACGTGCAGTTGAACCTGATTTTATTTTATTGGATAACAACGCGAGACACACAGAGCTCATCTGGTGAACAAATTTCTGGAAAAGGATGATATTCGCCAAATTGATTGGTCAGTTAGATCTCCATACCTCATCCGTATAAAAACATACCTGGGACACTCTGGAGAGGGCAATTGAAATTATCAACTCCCCTTCGAGTCCCATCCAAGACCTGAACACAGAGTTGCTGAAGGACAGGGACTGAACGAATGGGACTGATTTCCAGAGAAACATAAATTCCCTTATTTCTGGTATAAACTTCTTAGGCCTGTATATCTGAATGAATAAACCATGCCCCTGTTACCCTTTTTCTTCTTCATATTCTGCAACTACTGTTTCATACCTTCCGATTCCGATGCGTGTAACGTACGATCACGTATCTGTATTTTAACTGTTGAATGGTTTTTCTTGCATTACATCAATTATTTTGTTTAACCACACACACACACACATTCTAGATTTCCTTAAAATCTTCTCAGGAGCTCTAGAAACAATCATCATAATCTAAAGATTTTCTTAATTTTGAACGCCAGTTAAAATAAAATAATCTTAAAATTATTTAATAATATATATTTCATAAAATAAGAACGTCATCAGTTTCATTCCTTGAAAAAAATGCCCCCTTTCCTAAATGGCAATATTATTCCAACTGGAGTTAAATAAATTAATGCAAATTTATATTATTTTCTCTGAATACTCCTGTAAATTTATTCTTCTTTGTTCATTCGAAAGAAGCTTTTTTTAAAGTTTAGTCTAAGAAAGAAGCCTTTATTCAGATTTTTCTCTATATACGAAGAAAAAATACTGTTGAGATTATATCTATAGCCCTTCTTCCGAGAATAATACCAAGCTTTTGTGTTTTACACAACTCTTTTGTTCAAGTAAACAGAAAAATAAGTTGAACAAATTGCACAATGCTAAAGGTTTTGCATTTTTCTGATTAAGGAAAAAAATGATCAAGATTGTTCATCTGTTTCTGCAAATTTCTTTAGGCATATAAATATCATTCATTATTTTTAAAATAAACTCTTAAGCGAAGAAAACATTCAAGCTCATTTAGAAGTGCAAGATTTCAAAATAAAGAAATGATATTTTAAGAAAATAAGTTTTATATTTGATAAAGAAACAAAAGTTAGAGAGATGAGAAAAAGAGCAAAGAAATAAAGCGTAGGAAATTAAGTAATGCATTGTTTGATCAAATTAGTGCAGAAGCTTGATATCCAGATATTTATGCAGAAAAATATTATTCACTCGAAGATGAAATTTACTTAAAAATACAATGCACTTCAGGGTAAATAAAGTTTTCTGAGAAAGAAAATTGAGTACAAAACATGGGAATCAGGAAACCTACTCATCTGCGTATTAAAATAACAGTGATTATTTGAAGAAAACTTTACGCGAGAGAAATAATAATGGATACTTAATTGGGAAAGATTTAAACTTGAAAAAAATCTTACCTTTGAAATAACCAATTTCTGTATGAATAGACTGGCAAATATTATTCAAAAGCATTGGAAAACTATTTCTGAAGGAAAACTAAATGATTTTGATTTATTTAAAAAAATAAAATTTAAGCTATTGTTCAATTGTTGTTATATAAAAATATTATTGTAGTTTGAATTCGTATCAACTTTTCTTATTTTTAAAGGTGTGGGAACACTTTACAAATCATATTAAAGTATAATTATAGAGAAATGCATTAGATATTCATAATTTAATCAAAAGTTAATTATTTAGCTATTATTTCCTAAGACCGTTAAGGTATCTGACTACGTCGGAAATCTCTTTTTTTAGGTGTTTATTGTTGGGGCCTTTAGAAATAAAAAGAAATTTAAGTTTTGGAGAAGAAGAAGGAATAGAGAATATAAAAACTGGAAAACTGTAAGTAGTTTTTCTAGTATTTATTTTATCTAACTAATAAGAAATATTTTTCAAATTTTTTTTGAAGAATGCGATTTAAACTATAATTTCTGCATGAAAAAAATGGAATGTTTCCAAAAAATCTAATAAAATTCATTGCATTTGTAACGTGTATGCAAAAAACCTTTTACTGTGTAACAACACCGATATCTTAAGTTAGTTATATTTAATCACATTTTACAGCTATATTTGGCTTAGAACGTAACTCAAATTTAACGAAAAATCAGTAAGGTTAAATTTGAATGCTCATGAAATAGTATTTTTCCAGCGGCTTGTGTTACTTCAGATGGAGCACAAAAAGGTTATCAATAAAATTAAATTTACATTATGTTCAATGTATTTTTATTGGTACTTTTTTTCTTAACCTTAAAAATTAACCTAAAATGCTATAAGTAGTAATATTTTTTTTTCTAAAACAAGGGGTGATACGTGTTTTTTTATTTAATAATTATGACTGTTTAAAACTTTTTTTTAAAACAATAAAATTCTATTGTAAAACTGAGTTCCAGAACCTAGTCAGATCTTTAAATTTTTAATATTTAACTGCTTGCCCCGATTTTGAAATAAATAGAATTAATATTTTTTGGAGTGTACCGTAATTTTTTTTACACACACACATTTGAATATTTTTGCTTCTCATAATTTCAATGAGATTTAAAGGGACATGGTACAATCTGCACAATTTTTTAATTTAATAATTTTTTTAACTTTTTGGTTGTTTTCTATGACTATATATGAGGTAAAATTAAATTTTTGCTCAAATTTTTATAAAAATCTAACCAATTAATTTTTTTAAGGAAAAAACTTGAAAATTATGAGGGGATTTTAAAATGCTATTCTTCCTACAAAACATAATGTACATATATGAAATTTGATTTACAGGTACGTCAAACTATATATAACAAAAGGTAATATATGTTTTGTGATAACATGATTGGTACTAGCACAATACTTCTTTTTATGTGTGCTTATTAAAAATATCTTGAAACATGTGTAAATTCTAAATTAAGTTATATTTTTAATAAAACAAGCATTGCTTTGATTGAAAACTGCATACCAACGTTTGTCCCATGCGTTATTAGCTATATTTTAAGACGATTTGATATAAACGATTATACACCAGAGTGGAAAGTCGTTTTTTTTCATTTTATTACTTCCTGAATATTAATTTGTGGCACAAAATGAAACATTATTATCCAGTAATGATTTTTGAAATATTGGAACTACAGTTCTTACACATATTTTCAGCACAATCCATATGCTTAAAATGATAATAATTAATTAAAATAAATGTAAAGGGTTCATGAAAAATTTAAAATTTGAAGGTAATAAAATGATGGAATGAAGCAAAAGTTCTGTTGTCTTACGCTTTCAATCAGTAAAAGGTAAGCCGTATTAAAATACAGTTACCTTAATTTATTTCTTGTAGCTGAATAGAACTTTAAAATGCAATTAAATATGTAAATACAACAAGTAGTACTCTCAAATTAATATTCATCCGATTAATAGTAGACTGTAATTTTTTTCAAAGAGGATGGTTTTCATCAAATATATTGAACATTAAGATTTAAATGTCATGGAGTTGTTGGATTAATACCCAGGTTCTAGCTGACTACTTGAGTGTTGCTCACAATTTCGACATCCATTGCAAATTACCCACGTATTCCTCAAAAACCTCCACTTTAATATACAGTGTCAATCAGTAGAGTAAAAAGGTTTTATAAAAAAAGTATTTCCTTTTATAATGTTTTAAACTTTGATGAGCCTTTTTTGAACACCTTATGACACTGAGTAGGAAGAAAATCTTATTTACAAGAATATAATTATTTTCAATACTATTAAATTATTTTTAAAGAATTTTATGTGAAAAACTTAAAAAAAAAACAAATAAGAAATGTTGACGAAAGTCATGCACTTTATTTTTTGGTTATAATTATGGACGAATTTCAATGAAAACATCTATTTATTGTATAAGTAATCGTGGCTTGTTGATATTAAAAGGACCATAAAATGGTTGATAGGCAAGGCACAAATAAATTATCATTCATTGGTTTTAAATCAAAGTAAAATACTCATTAGAAACATTGATTTATAATCCAATTAAAAATTACAAACAAAACTTTCAAAAACTGTGCTCTTATGGCATTTTTGGCACATTGCAATTTCCGGATTTTAGGAGAAGACAAAACTGCACATAAGATATTAAAAAAATAGTGAAAGGATGTATTTTATTAGCTTCACATCCAAAGTGTATTTATATTAGAAAGTACATTTGAAAAAAAAAACACAGATATACATTTTCAGGAATTTTTATACCACAACTTAAATCCTACTGATTTCTGACTCTAGCGCATCTACTTCCTCCTTTCACCTATTTATCACTCTAACTGCGAAGTTTTTCTTTTACTACCCGACAAGTTAGGAGTTTAAGAAAGCTCCAGACTTGTCATTAGCTAGACATCTTGACGTCTCAGGTGACACAAGAATATTTTTTCCTCTACATTTTTTGCATTCATTTTTTTCTTGTTTTTCTACTAGGCATTTATGGCTCCTTATTTTCTCTTTTATACTACGTTTTTACTAAACCTAGTATTTATTTTACAAACAAGATAGGAAGGTTACGAGTATAAATAAGAAAAAAAAATCATATACTGCGTGTCTGCATAGAGTACATTTTTTATTCCACCAGAAAAATTAACTGTCAAATTGCTTTCTTCTTAAATGAAAATAGTGTATTTTTTTGCAATGAAATAGTATTAAAACTTCAAATTTAAATAATTTTAAATGTTTTCGGCATAATTGTTAAATATCTTTGTTAATTATAAAAACATAGTTTTCTGACTACGTATAGAATTTTTTCGTAGATGTGTATGATTCTTTAGCAATTGTTCATAAAAAAAAACAGTAAATACTCACACACACGCACGCACGCCTGTATATATATATATATATATATATATATATATATATATATATAAATGTGTGTGTGTATTCTAAAGTATATACAGACACCCCTCTCTTTCTGTATATTTTGTTTTCTTACAGACTAAAACAGTTGAGAGTTTGAGCCCTCATTGGTTGTAGTAATACTTGGCACTCTATAAGAAAGGGTATCCACAAGTTTTTAAAGTGTTAGTTTAGGATTTAGTCGACATCTTGTAGGGGAATTTTGATCAATTTTTTCACTGACACGCGGTCTCGTTGAAGTGTAGTTCATAGTCTATTTTCCAATTCATTCTGTGGGTTATTTGTAGAATGAAAATGAAAATTACTTATGCCTAGTAAGCACATATTTTATTTTCATTAATTCTAATTTGTATTTAGATTTTGGCCAACTTTTAAATAAATTTGACTAATCATCAGAAACATGATTTGTAATTGGTACAGTACTTACCATAACATTAAAGGAACTTTAATATTTTGATGGCTAAAATTTAAAATAAAACTGCAATCAGGTTATCAAAACATATTTAAACCAGATTATAGGTGTCCATACTCAGTACAATGATTCAGAATTTGTATTTTAATCACATTAATTTTCTGACAGCGTTTCCACAAAACAAGCATTAGTAGCTTTTATTTAAATATAGCTACAAATACAAGGACTTTTTCAATAGATATAATTATTTCATCAAATTCTACTCATATGATATACTTATTCTATATTACCTGACACTTAGATTCATTTTCTTTATTTTCAGTAATTGAGTCTTGAAAATTTCTATAAGAATACTTGCATTTTTTTAAAAGGGTATAATTGTTTTGGTTTTTACTCTTATGAATTTGGCACACAATTGCGATTACCAGATTCACCTAAGTACTTAAATTTATGTTAACTCTCTAGACTCATATTGATAATAAATGTCAAATAATTTTTTCGTATTAGTAATCAAATTTTTAACAAGCACAACTGTCTTGTGTTTGTCAGTATAGCTATTGTAATTTGGAAATACAACTAAATGACAGGACTAACATTCCAAACAGTTGATTTTACTACATCTTATCTTTAGTCTTTTGTTTCATACTACAGAGTAAAAGTAGTTATGGTTGCGAGCTCAATGATGGCAAAGATTTACTCGAAATGGATTCTGGAGTCCAGGCTTTATCCTTTTACACAGGGAAAATGATGCAAGCTAAATCTACCTAAGTCTGATAACACTTAGAATCTGTTTCATGGAGATTATGAATTACAGTTAATGAACTGAAAACTAGTTGAGACAGTCTTAACTTTGATGGAATACGAGTGCGAATTGATTTTTTTTATTACCGTCTAACTTCAAAGCAACACATAGGCTATTTGCAACAAAGCATTGAATTAGAAACTACCTTCAAATTGACAGAAGGACTTTGGAGGTACGCCTAATGAAAGAGATCTGGAAAATAAAATGCTAACTTAAATGTCAACCTTACCATCTAACCATGCCTCAAAAGTATGAAGTGTTTTGGCTTTTAGAAGACATCTTTGTGTCTAACAAAAATGCTCATTTAAACGAATAATCCTCATGATATATTAAATCTAAATTAAATTTTATACACACCAGTTCAATGATATTTTACAATTTTAAGTGTACTTGGCATCTTTTGATGAACTTTATTACTATTTATGTATTTAAAAATTATGCTGTATCAATTTATGTAACGTATATGTTCAAAAAATGACATGAAATGAAATTTTGTACATTTTATTCACATAATTTTAAAAATATGAAATATTTTAAAATAATGCTCGTTTTGTATTTATAAGTTTTTGACACTAAATTTTTTAAATATTCCTAAGAATGCTTTAAACAACTTTAGGGATCGATTTTACGATAATTTAAAAATACTAGTTTGAGAGAGAAAAAAATGGTAAAATTGTAAAATTTAACAAAAAAGCTAAGTTCTACATTTTAATTTTTTAAATGATAAGTTTAAAGCAAAACGGATCCGTAATTATGTTACGTGTATTGCATATAAAATACCAGAAAAAAATTAAGTGATTAGTAAATAATTATGGAAAGAGTAGCATTTTGAATGGAAAAAAAAACACAAACTGAAAAAACCATTAAAAATTATAATTCTAAAAAAATAATCATCATTATAAGCTTAAATAAACATAAAACACCACTTTAAAATTTTAGCTACATATTTTTCTTAAAAATTATAATAACATTTTCGTATTATTTCACCACATATGTTTTATATATTTTAGATACACGATCACTTTTGAGAGAGTATTAATTGCATGAGAAAACTGAAAGAAAATGTTTAAAAAAATTTGTCTGCGATAGCAGAAAATTTTAAGTTTTTTGCTCGCATAATATTGAAATATTATATTTTTTATGGAAAGCATGTGATGAATAAGATCTGAAATTATAAAATTATTAATACAAAATGTCTTAATTTAAAATTTTACATGTACACATTTCAAAAGAAATAAAAATATCATTAGTAGAACACTTAAGAAATATCGTGCTTTATTTGTAAAAACTTTTTTAGCTATAGCTTTTTTTTTTATTAAGAGCCTTTTTTTTATCCAAAAAGCGGACGTGATCAAATTCACTAATTTGTTTACATTTCTTAATTGGAGATTTTTCACTATTCTAATTTTTAAGCATACAAGAGAAACATATAAATCAGAAGAATATTATGCAAAAAATATACCTGAATAAAAAAAAAATATTTATGTCATTTTTAGTGTACCAAATCCCCTTTAAAGAGATTTTCTTACGTATTAACTGAGTGTGAAATGCATGAGCGCAATACCTTTGTCTACTAATGTCTTATATTTTGCAATAGTTTAAATTACAACATTTTTAACTATAAAAAATATCAAAGTTGGCGCTTTTCTTATAAGATATGCCAGGAAATGGTATTACTTCCTATCTGCTTTTATGTTCTTAGTGCATCAAAATAAATATATAACATCAAAATTTTTATCACAGCTCATAGTTGTTCACTATTATTATGTGCACTAAATTACACTTTATAAAAAATGTTTTCTCTTAATTTTATGAAAAACGAGTATCTTCAAAAAATGCTGTTGACATGAAATATGTAGATCACCATGTTAATCTCATAAATGGTTTTAAAAATTCGTTTCATAAACAAATAATTAAAGTTATATAAATGCAATACACCAAGCACTAATGATGAATTTATTTTAAAAAGTTTGTACTTAAAAGCATAAATGTGCAGAAATGGTTTATCTTTATAATTTTTAAATTTTGGGGCGTGGAGGTATTAAATATTTCTTTCCCATTTCCCAACTTTAACCTAGAGTAATTTCGACCCCTAGAGTATTTTTCCTGTATATTATATGTGCAGCCATATTTCTATACTTTCCAATTATTTTTAATAAATGGTAAAAATAAAGTACTAGCATGATTGCTTTAAGGAATAGATACTTTACTTTTAGCTGTGATATGAAGTGCTTCCAAAAAATACATTATTTAATATTAATTTGCCGGAAAAGCAATGCATCATTTTTAAAGAGTTTATTTTCTATCGTTTAAAATATAGAGTAAAAATGTATAGACCTGTAGAAATTAATATAATTTATAAAAAAATACCCATAAATATATGTATTTAGTTTTTAATAATTCCAAATCAAATGAAACTGGGCCAAAAAAATACACTTTTTTGGTATAGAAACTTATAAAGCTTATTAGTAACTTTCTAATAAAAGTTTATGTTTTTACAATAAAAACATTTGTTTAGCTTGAACTAGATCTTATTATTAAAGTTTAAATTGATTTTTAAACGAAAGTATATGCATTCACATAAACCTAAAATGGCTGTATTCTTTCAATGAAACCTATTTGGTGTTATTTCATCCATAAGACTGTAATTAATTGTTACATTTTAATAATTCTAGTAATTTTCAGAATTTTTTCAATAATTTTCTTATTAAATAAAAAATATAACACAAATTTGGCATTATTATAGGAGAGAGAGAAACTTACTGTTCATTTAAAAAGAATCTATTTTTATGTCTCAAACATAGTTTTATAAATCTAAAATGTGTACCCCACAAAGTCTCTTCTAATAAATCAAATAAAATTCCCTCTAATATATCAATAATTATTCTAAAATATAGAGAAGTTCAAAATTCAAATGAAAGTTTGAATTTATAAGTTTTGTACCTTTAAATATATATGACAGTTTTTATAGAAAATTATGTTACATTCCATATTTAGAACCCTTTTTTAATTTCTTATCTAGTAAGCCCAATAATTTTTTTTCAAATTTCATCTTAGGGATTTAGGTATAGCTCGTAGGCATAAAAATAAAATATTTATATATATGTATACATTCATTTTTATACAAGACATTTTCTAATTTTTATTTTAAAGTTATTATTTTTAAGAGTGGTAGCATTTTTGAAAATTTACTTTCTATTCAGAAATGTAACTTTTTAATAAAACAGTTATTATACAAAATTTAAGATTAAGGAAAATATATCTGTGATTTTATAATGTTCTTTTTAAATTAATATAACGAATTTTATTTTGAAACTTTTATTTAAGACCAAATTTAATATTGCTGACTTTATTAATAAAATTATTTTGTTTGTGGAGAATAAAATTGGTTAAAAAATAAGTTTAATAATCTTTAGATTCTCTAGTCTCTTCACAAATAGGATTTATATTTGAAAATAAAACTCAACATCCTATATAGTAAATATAAAATTCATTAAAGGTATATCCAAACCAGAAAAAAATATCCGAAATAATGTTTTTAATAGAAATATGCATTTTGAACTAAAATAGAAAATGAACATTCCAAAATTATATGTACATATTATTAAATGAAAATATGTACACAAATTATAACAGAAATGGAATATTCTCTTTGAAAAATTTCCCATTCTCCACTAAATGACGAGGCAAGCACAATTGAATAAAAGTGTCAATAGTTCAAGTTTATGTCAGCAAGAGAATATCAGAATTTTAGTAGTCTCCCTATTTTTTTCTCAAATACGCTAAAATGTCATTCATTTTGAAAAATCTGGTAAACTCAAGGGGGAAAAGGAATTGAAATGAAGCCTGTAAATGAAAGTCTTAGTCATAGGACGCGCGGGGCTTCCTATAACAGTTATGTATATAAGCTAACGAGATTGTCTCTTCATGATCGTGAGTGAATCACTCATATAAGTCCTCATATACGACGATGTATTTCTAACAATCTATCGAATACCAAAGACGGAATGTTCATTACTGTAATTTTAATCAATTTGGAAGAATAAAAGCTGAAGCTACACCCTCAATTAGAACGAATTGGCACGTGGATGGATAATCCTTTGTCAAATTTAATAAGCCGAAGAACATGGTCATTGATTAGTAGTAACCTAACAAGCTATATAACTTCTAGGAAACCAGTACACGCCACTGTCAATCGCAGTAATATGTAATAAAAACATGTTTCTAAGATGATAATAAAATAGATATCGTAAAATCCAGCGTATAATGCGCTTTTAACACATAAAATAGTGTAGAAATTTACGAGTGCGTTCTATACACTGAATATAAAATAGCTTTAAAAATAAAAATAATAGATGCGAATAGGAAAAATAATACTCCTTAATAGATAGAAATGCTGCTTATTTAAAATAAATGGCATACCTAATGAACTTAAAATTTACAGTTCTAAATGTATTATATTTTTTTTTTCAAAAACCTGTCATAATATCTCGAACAAATGACTTCAAAAGACGAGAACATTACATACTTGCACGTCAGATTCCATCGTTATATGGCGAATAAACATTTAAATATAGTGTCGAATCAACATTTTGAAGCTTATAAGAATATTCAAACAGAAAAATAAATATACAAAAAAAAGCATTAACAAAATTTAAAACGATATACGTAATTTCAAACAACTTAAGCTTAGAAAAACTGAAAAAGTAATCACAAACAATACATATCACCTAAAGTATGAAGATTCACTACCCCAAATAACAGATTACATATAACTGTGGTTTGTGGTAGTGAGTTTACTTACATTGTGTCTTATTCCATAAGATACAACGATATAGTTTCTAAAATTAAAGTTAAACGTAAATGCGTTATCGCCTTAGAACTAAAGATAGATATAACATTAGCTAAAATTTAAAAGTTATTTAAAGCTAAATTTTATGAAGCATCCATTAATAATAGGGAAAAATTAAATAATAAATATCAGTAAGTCTTAAATTGTTTGAAAAGGATATTGCAATATTATGTTTAACTAAAAAGTTAAAAAAACTATTTAAAACACATATTACCGAAACAAATTTAGCATAGAAAAAAACTGAGAAGTATTTCAATACAATAACATTAATTGGATACAATTGTTTTCTTTAAATTATTGAATAACCTTTTAAATTAAAATAAAGTATTAACAAAAGAGATAAACAAAATCTTTAGCAAAAATGATAATAAGTTTTAAAATAAAAATAGTATATAGACGCAAAATACTCAATAATTTACAAATAGAACAGTTAGCTTTACGTTCGAAAATTCTTTCTCCAAAGAAAAATAATTTATTATTGACACGCGATCGTTCTAAGTTTTAAAACATAGAATGGAAACTAAGAATACGCAATAGCTTAAAATAAACAGTGTGAAAAGGGTAAAATTGTGACTACAAATCCTCTTCTAATCATTTAATAACTCTAGTTTGTTTTCTTCATAGTTTCTGTATTTTTTTAATTGCATGTGAAGCCTCTGCATATAGTTTTGCACGCCGATTTAGTAAAAATCACTTTTGGTAACTCGTGTTACATATTCTGGGTAATCCCTAGTGAATGGTAATTTTGAAAGAATCTTCCCTGTCCTAGGGGAAAATTCAAACAATTAAAAACAAAGTAATTAATTATTTTGCTTGAAACTGGGGCAACGATAATTCTTGTTTCGAGTTATTTTTATTGAACCGATTGTTGTATGTTGCAGTATCGTTTGACTTTACGTTGCTGATTTAGTTGTTCTATACGTGACTAGGTTTTTATGGTAAAAAACTATGAAAACAAATTTTGTGCAATTTTTGATGAATTCAATACCATGAATCTCAAAATAAGAAAACATGAGTATGGAATTCTGATCGATTCAACAAATTACGTGATTCGTTGAACTGCGTTTTGCGAAGGTTTTAAATTTAAAGAAAAAATTACATCATTATAAGAGTAACTATTAAGTTAAAAATATCAATACAGAAATTAAACAAATTTAATTTTTAATATCTTGAATGAATTTTAATAGAATTTCATTGGCCAGATAATATATATATAGCTCAAAGCCAAAATGTGGAAAACATTAGCAATCTTACAAATATTTAAAAATGAAAAAAAAAATCCTGCGCATAACTCGTTTATATTTTTAACCTGCATTTCTATACTTTTATGCTCTTCGAGTTCATAAGCTATGGCATTTCTTAAAGGTACAGTAGACTTTCAAACTGGTAAAGTCGATCAAATTTTGAAATTTTCTTTTTAGAATATATTAACTATCTTGCAAATTTCTTCTGCTGAATGCAAAAAAGATTCTTCAAATCCCATCATTTTTATGGAAGATATGCTATTTTTAGCCCGAAAATATGTTTGATGATGGTTCATTGTGTGTTTATCAAACAATATAAACAAGAGATTAAATAAATATTTAAAAAAGTGACACTAAACATGAGGAAAATAATAACCTCTCGATTATGGGACTGGAAAACTTTAGTCATCTGTATATAGTTCTGTATATAGTATATAGTTCGAGAGAGAGAGAGAGAGAGAGAGAAGCCACGTACTCTTATATTGATAAGTTATTCATAAAAACAGGCTGTGATCAATCAGGCCTATTCTTTTATTTATATTATTTTACATTTATTCTTGTTTTATGTACAGTTATAAAGTTGGAATGATTTTAAATTTCATTTTCAGCCATATTTCAGATGAATATATATATAAACTATATATATCATTCTTTTGCTACCTATAATTAGTTTATTGGTGGAAATGAGGTATGTTTACTATAACAACACAAAGAAAATCAGTTCATAACTTAAAAATAATATGCTATCTCTTAATTATAGTAATAAATGCATTCATCAAATATGATTGAGGACTTGTAATCATTAGAGATATAAAAACCTTCATATGAGAGAATTTAAATTTTTGTAGTTTCAAAAACTTTAAAATTTTTTATGGGCAATATATTGTTTTCTAATTGCATTAAAAATTTGCACAAATATTTTTTCTATATATATGAATAAATACTAGTGTATGTTTTTGTTACTTAAAAGAATTACAAATTCATAAAAATGCAGAATCTGCGAAATTAAAAAGTGGTAAAAATAAGTTAAATAGGACAAAGAAAAATGCAAACATTGTATAGGAAAAATTGAATATCAATGTATTCATTGCAAATCAAGCATGTACAAAACATTAAACATAAAAATGATTAAAAAACCTGCATTTTCACAAAAATTATGATTTTGTTTATTATACTTATACTTATGGATATTATTGTTTTATTCTGAACTAAACCACACTTGACAGTAGTCCAGCAATTAGTTAGCTATAATTATTTTACATGTCTCACACCACGGTTTCGGAACGAGACCGTCGGACTTCCAAGGGTAATTGAAATAAAGGACATTCTTGTGTTAAAACATAAAATTATTCAACGAAATAATGAATCGAAAAAGTAGAATTAAACACAATTTAAAAGAATAAATGCGGTTTTTGTTCATAGAGCCGGAGACAAAAACACATAGTCAATTCGCAAACTACTTTTACTTTATTTAAATACAATTTAAAGCTAATTCTACACGTTGTATGTTTAAACTTTCACTGTATTTTGGTATGTTGTATTATTATGAGAGAGAGCGAATTTTTTTTCTGAATTACTATTAAAAATTTAGAAAAATTACAGGTAAGTTTCGAAATATTTAAGAAATAACATAAATTTTCGGAGCTACGTTTTTTTTTTACAAAACAAATAACTAGTACGAAAGGAGGAAAAGTAGATTCCAAAAAATTTTAAATAAATTACATTATATTTTCATTATTAATACATTTATTAAAATTCCAGGTGTAATTCAAAATATTGCAAATACATTTGAATTTGCATCGCTAAGCACTATTAACCATAATTATTTATCTCTTAAAAATATATTCTCCTGAAATTTGCCACACATATAACCAGAAAAAAAATATTTCCTTAAAAAAAGCTTGAGTTTTACTTACCTGATTTTTTTTAATCCACATGTCCACAAGAGAGAGGCCTTATACATTTTCTAGTGTACTTAATTGTTCAGAAATTCTTGCAGGAAAATCTGATTGTATGTATATGCACTCGAAATGATTTACATTTCAAAACATTATGACGCTCTTATTGAACCATTCAAATAAAATTTATCTACATTCACACTAGATAAAAATCACTTTCAATAGTTCTTATAACTTCTTATAAACATTTCTTTTTCCGGGATTTATTTAATTCTTAAACAGTATTAGGATGAATTGATACTACAAATTTTGGCAATTCTGGAAGCCTGTTTAGAATTAATCCGTACTATAGAAGTAACTTTGGAAACATAACCTTGGAAAACAGCGTGGTAATATAAATTATTTGAAAATAAAGTTCGCAAAAAGAATAAAAATTTAATTAATGATTGGCACTGTTGTATAGCAGAGTGTTTTATATTAATAATACGACAATTTTAGTTTAAATTGTATAATTTTTAAATATTTATTCAGTTATATTTTAACAAATTTTGTATTCTTTATCTCAATACTTGAAATTCTCAATCATTACTGTGCAACTGAATTATAATACTTTTGTCTATCGTTTGATTTTGTATATTCAGATACCTTTCAAAATGCACAAAACTAACAAAAAACAAACGTACATTACATTATGGTTAGAAATATTCTGACATAAATCAAATAATATTATTCGCTTATTTTGTAATATTACTTAATTTTAAAATTCCCAACAAATGTGCAGAAGAATTGTTCCGTTGTTGTAGCTTATTATGATCAATAATGTATTCCATTGGCAATTAAGTAAGTGTATTTTGAATGTGAGTGAAATTAAATTTAGGTTTCATTTTCTATATTTAGTCTTTGGCAGTTGCTTTAAATATGTCGTAAACTGTAACTTACAGATTTTTGAAGCTGTAAAGAAAATTAAAATATTTTTTCTTAGTATTTTTAATAAATATTTTAATACTTATTCAGATTTTAATTTAAATATTGAACTACTTCTCTCAAGCTTCTTAAAACTGAAACACTATTTCTTTTCTATAATTGATAATTTTTAACAAAAACACTTATCGAAAAATCCAGACACACATCTAAGTTCTTCAGACTCGCACAACTATGCTCTTAGACTTGTTCTTAAGATACGCAAACAATTAAATTATAAGATTTAAAAATATCATTTAAACTTGCTTTAACGCATCTGACTACTACGATTGCTACGACTGCTGCAGCTGAACACGATTTACATAACTTTAAATGTAGCTCTATTTTGATAATGTCATGGTTCTTTTACAGAAAGAGGTTCTCAAATCATACAATTTATTAAAACTATCACCCCCCCCACTAGGATTATTAAAAGGGTGTGTAGATAATCAGTTATACAATCCAAATGCTTTTCAACATTATCAGCAAATTATCCTAATCATTCAAAATTATTTCTGAAAATCAATAAACATTCTGTAAAAATTAAAAAAAGAAATACTTTAATAACATTTATTAATACAGTCAACTCTTGATAGTTCGAATTTGGAAGAACCAATGAAAAACTCCGAATTATCAAGTAAGCAGAAAAAACTCCCAAATACACGAAGATAATTTTTTTCCTAACATACTTAAATCTGAAACTATGTTGTAAAGCAACAATTGTACATATGTATAAAATTAGTTTAAAATATTTTTAAAAAGTATATATTATATACAATATAAATATTATACAGAATTCAAAAGTCATGTTTTAAAATATTCATTCAATACATTCAAACACAATCTTACGCTTCTCTTATTCATAATAGTGGACCATCCTTTCTGAACACATCTGTTGCAAGACCACGTGTTAAACGAAAGACATGGATGGCTGACAACAGGTGTGGTTGGTCTATTGTCCTCTTGAAGAATGAAATCAATAAAAGTATATTTTCGCCTGATGAACCGGAAAATACTGAGAAAGGGTAACAGACTCATGGTCATTGAAGAACTATGTTACAGAGGAGTCACGCAGAAACAATACAACACAAAACTTGTAAGCTCCAACCTGTTTGCTACAGGACTGTGCATTCGAGAATTTTATAAGATAACTTCAAATTATTGTTATTTTGTAGTCTGACCAGCCACAGATTTTACTTCGAATTCGAGAGTGTGCCCAAAAGTATTGTTTTAGTTCAAAATATCAAGAGTTTTTCTGATGACTGAGTATATACCTCGAATTATCAAGATGTTCATATTAATGAAGGTTCGAATTATCGAGAGTCGACTGTATTATTATAAATGTTTTAAATTATAATTTTTAATGAAAATTAATCGCTTTGATTCTGCTTACAATTATTTAATTTTATAATTCGTAATAATATATTTATAAATGAGAGGTAATTCAATATAATATATATTCGTTAAAAACGAGGGGTAATTTTTAATTACCTATCCGTAAGTAAGTGGTATTTCATAAATAATTAAAATAAAATAAATATTGTTCCTTACATTGGATAAAATGAAAAAAAAAACTTTATGAATCAGTAAAATTAATTATACGATGTGTGGATATTCCACGTTAAACATGATTTCATATCGTTCTATTTTACTGTGAAAATTATTGGTGACATTAAAATATCAGATATTTACAATTAAAAAGCATCTCTTCTTATATAAATATCGAGCAATTCTAGAATGATTTTTATCAGGCCAAACCTTAAAGTTCCGATAGCTGATAATTCAAAATAAGTATGATAATTTCGGAAGTTTAATAAATTGAAAAACTTTATAAAAAGCTTTAAAACCTGAAAGTAGAAAAAATTCATTAGAATTTTTCTTTAAAAAAATTGTTTAGCTTCTTTGTTTTGACTAATAAGCTTAATTTAAATTTGGGTTTATGAATCATGTATTTTATCTACATAGAATTCGGGTATTCTTATATTTTATGTTTTATAGTTATCATTATATGACACTGTAGGATGAAAACATGGATTATTTTTCTCAAAATTTCATCTTATTGTCTTTCAAAGAATCACTGACGATTAATTAAAAGACAAATTGCTCAATATTCCTAAAAGAATTAGTTTCACATCAAAGACAAGAAGGCAAAAAAAATCAATTAAATTATATATAACCTACTGAAATACTGAAATGTGTAGCATAACCAAAAAAAAACCGACGCACCAAGAGATTAAGACAAATATTAATGGTTGTCTCTGATAGAGACAAAAATTAATAGGTGGAAAGATTATATACATAATAGAAGATTAAATTTTAAAAAATGAATGATTTATTTCAGAGTTACATAGTTACAAACTAACAAACACAGTAAGGTCTTGACCCCCCCCCCTCATGTCTAGATGCTAGCTGCCATACGACAAGGCATAAATTGATAAAGCAATTTGATGGTCTCCTGTGGTATTTCTTGCCAGATTTGCTTGAATTGTCGAGGCCAGGTCATCAACATTCCGTCGTAGATGCAGTGGCATTCCCATCATACCCCAGACATGCTCGATTGGAGAGAGATCTGACGATCTGGATGGCCAAGAAAGTATTTGCAAAGACAATTCAAAGCAACATGTACCGTATATGGTCTGGCATTATCTTACTGAAAAAATAAGGTCAGGGTACTGCAAAAGGAACGGTAGCAAAACATTTTTCAGAATCATCGACGTATCGCTGTGCTCTAAGTGTGCCTCTAGTGACGACCAAAGGGGCCCGGGTGTCAAAAGAATGACACCCCAGACCACAACTTCTGGTCGAGGGCTTTTGTGGCGTGTTATAGTGAAAGCAAGATCGGTACGCTGGCATGGGGGTTTCTAGAAACTTCTTCGATGATCGTCAGGACACATTTGGAAACAGGATTGGTCTCTAAACACTATACGTCCCCATTAAGCTGATCGAGCCAAGCATTCTTGTAATGTGGCTCAACAGTGTGTAGGCGTGAGTAGCAGGTGACATAGTGGTCGGTATGAGCGTAAATTTCGTTCTATCAGCCGTCTGTGAATAATCATGGGGGACGCTCGTGTGCGGGTCGGCCTTCTGATAGTTGGTAACGATGAATCAGGCACTGTGACAGCTGATCTGACAATCAAACTGTCTTACCAATTTTATGTGCCCTCAGACGACAGCTACCATCATGACATTGAAATCTGCCATTGTTCACCCATTCTTGTCAGCATCATTTAATGGCCCAAGCTTCGACCCTTATGATGAGCAGTTCTCCGATTTGCCTAACCTGCCTCTGTCAATCCAATGATGCGACCTTTTTCAATCTCTGATAGTTGCTCGTAATGAGCTCGAATTCGGCGGTGAGGCATTTCTTTAGTCATTGAAAGGTATCCTAAATCGCAATGCAACAGAAATTGTGTCCATTAGGCTGAGAATCTTTTTTTATAGACACCTGCTGAGTGCGCAGCTCCGAATCTCTGTAGCTCTAGCTATTCATTCATTAGGCACCAAATTTCAATCATTTGCATGTTATATACAAATGTCTTTGCGTACAAAATTTCATTACAATCGGGAAAATCTTTCTTGGTGCGTCAGTTTTTTTCTCTTTTATATATGTAGAGTATATTTTCTTAAAATGTCAGCTAAATTTGTGTTTAAACTTACATAATATGCATAATTTAGAAAAAAATATTTAAGTAATACCATTGTGTGGTGTATGTGGATAAGTTACTATTTCAAGATTTCAGTAATAATGAAACGAGAATAGAATAAAATATGTATAAATTACTAAACATCCATTATCCGTATTTGTTAGAAAAAGGTATTCAGTAAAACTTATGGAACAAATATGTTTTCAAGAATATATAAATATTTTGATAAAAACATACAATGAATAAAACATTTTTTTCTCTTCCTGGAAAATCAATATGACTGATCCAACACATGTTAAATATTGATGAAGGAATTATTGTCTTACTGTTATCTCAATATGCAATACGAAATCGATGTGGCTAAGTTTTATTTTTCGACATCTGGAAAGGGAAATAAATTTTGATGAATGGCAATAGTGATTTATCAATGAATTCCCGCTTTGTTATGACATTAAACAGGACAACAAAGAGAAAATCATTATCAAGGGGATGTTTGATTTTTTGTTCATGTCACATATATCCAGGAGATAAAAATCTATATTACATTTCTCATTTGATTTATGTAATGTAATTTTACAGAAACAAATAAATGTTCATTATTTCTCTTGTAAACTTGTGTGACATAATATTTATAAAAGAATAAAATATCAATGAAATAAACTTCCAGTGCAATGATAAAGTACGTGCCTTTTCTTTTTCCAGCGTTAAGTGAGTAAGCATAGACGCTCTACTATTGTATAAGAATAATCTTTTATTAGAGTAAAATTAATAATGTAACATGTGCACACATCAAATAATACATAGTATGATACATTTTAACTACATTTTTGCTGTGGATATATTTATCTTAACAATAGCGCATTAAAAACTTTTGGAGGAAAATGTAGTCGAATCCATATTTTTATCAGTCACTAGCAATTACCCCATGTTTTGACTGGGTCTTTCATGATGAATCATTAGATATTATGCTATATATATAGCATATCCTAAATTTTGATTGCATTCAAATATATTATTTTAGAAATCGTCTCTCAGTTTAAAAAACGACAGGAATCAAACTTTTAAAACTGAAGTATAATAATTTTGTACGCTTTCGACGCAGTATATTTCCTCAAAACTTATTTTCGGCGAATATTAACTCTAAAACATAAACATGTTTACTAAGTTTCAAACCTGTAAGTATAATTGTTCAAAAACAGGAATTTCAGTCGTCGAACTAATGGGTTGGTTATGACCTTCAGCTGGTAACCGAGTGGGCTCGAGTTTGAATCCCGAATAAGGTATGGATGTATTTTCGGGAACAAATGTCAGAATTTCGCCTAAAATGGATTCCCATTTCGAAAGGATAGCAGCGCACTTCTTCTGTTCTATGCTAGGATCATCGTTTGTATTAAAAAGTCTATATTCTTCTGTGTTTATACTGTATGTTACTGTTCTCCCGTCTAACGTCTTCCATATGTATCCCTGAAAAAAAAACACGACAACAACAGGAATATTTATAATGACGTCAGCGCAATCCATTGTAGGAGTAGATTTCCACAAAACTCATTCTTAGTGGATCTTCAGTCAACAAAAGTAGCAAATGTACGGACTCAAGTTTGTGAGTATAATACTTCTGGATATATAGTAATGTGAGTGTGTGTGTGAGAGAGAGAGAGAGAAAAGTCACAATAATATATATCAGAGGTTGGCACTTCTTTTAGTTGTTGGGTCATATGGAAGGTGCCCGAGATATACCGGAGAGTCATACCTATTTAAAATCACTGCATTCATTATAACAAATAATCAATATAAGTTAAATAAATAGTGCCATTTTATTCAATTCATTTGCTGTGATTATTTCATACTATCTACAGCTGCAAGCACATTTTATTTTAGAATCAGTTTAATGAGACAATTGTACCCTATCATACGTACCTATAGTTATTTATTTATTTTTTACTTTGGACTGAGATTGCTTGTTTAAATTCTCACCACAGCCTGCAAATTCTTCAGTCAACTTGCACCTATATTTACTTCAGTTGATAGCCATGCATTAAAAACTTTGCACACAAATATATGCCGGCTAAAATATAAATAGCAATTCACCCGTAAATTTTTTCGTACATCGAAATTTTGCAGCTGACAAACATTTGTAAAAGATAAGGTCATAGAATTAACCTGGGATTTGCTCTGTTGTTGGAAATGGGATGTTGAGAATACTACGAACTTTTAAGGCGTTTATTTAATAATTTGAAAAATGTTAAGTCATTGAATTATAATACATATTTATAAAATACGAGTTGTGTTTTGAATTATACAAATATAATTATTAAATCTATATTGCATACCAATGAGACTAATAGTGATATAAAACTATACCTACATTTTTTTTTTCATTTCAAAATGTATAACACTATATGTTTCTTATAAAATATCGGTAAACCATATAAATACCAGTAATGCATTTACGTTGTAATTAATATTAAAGATAGTTGAAAGTCGAAAAAATATAATTTAATCATTTTCCAAACATTCAGAGCAAACTTGATTCATATGCTTTAAGCATATATTTTTCTTACATAGAATTCAAAAAGTTAGTTTTTGCATCTTTTACCAGTAGACCAAAAGTGTAGTGACCCTTTTTGGAGGATAAATGCTGTTTTTAGTAATTTAATTCAGTAAAAATCTTTTTAGTTTTTTTTTTTGTTAAGGTTCGGGAATTTTGGCCTCATATCACCCTAGCTCTAAAAGTTTCATTTCAAACTCCTCTAATAATCCTGAACGTTCTCAGTTCCTTATCAGAAAAACCGAATGATAGGCAATGGTAACATAAATTCCAGCAGTGTTAAGTAGATGGTAAAACATTCGCAATTGTAAATTGTTACATATTTGCTACAAATCATGCATACTACACATTCCATCAGTGATATCAGCCCCATCTTTTGTCAACTTATAAAAATTCATTATTTCAGGTTTCGGTTCTAATAAGGTGTCGTTATTTTCATGCATAGTAGAATGCTTTGTTTTTCTGTTTTCTACAATAAGAAACTTATATCATCGGGATTTTATGATGAAAGCCAAGAGTGGACATGCCGAGATAATGATGAAGGATAACGGTATCTCTCAGTTATGCTTTCATAATTGGCCATCCATTGGTTATTTCTTTTTTAACAATTCTTCTGCAAGTGTTATACTAGTATATCAGTTGTCACAAAAATATCATCAGTTATATCAGTTGTCCATATCCGTACAATGGTTGACATAAACGCAGCACAAAAACATAACGTAATCGGTCGCGGGCTGTTCTTTGCATCCCTAACAAATTTTGAAGTTCATTAAACTCCAACCATCCGAGAGAGAGTTATTGCATCAGACCAGAAGGTTTAATGACCTAAAATGTGCAGCTACAGAAAAAAATCATGGTTCTGCGATTTTTTTTGGAATCCTGGGAGGCCTTTCTTGTTGCTGATGTATAGAAAACACCCTGCATGCCTAATCTCTGTTTAAACACTTTCTTCACACTGTGATCTGACTTCAAGTCAATAAATTCAA
Organism: Trichonephila clavata; assembly: GCA_019973975.1. Classification (NCBI taxonomy): domain Eukaryota; kingdom Metazoa; phylum Arthropoda; class Arachnida; order Araneae; family Nephilidae; genus Trichonephila; species Trichonephila clavata. The sequence goes on along the minus strand of BMAO01026396.1, from coordinate 11,764 downwards.
ACTTTAGTTCCTCAGGTTATCTATCAATACCATCAGTAATAAAATAAAAGAACAAATTATAAATTTAAACTCAACTTTTTTAGTATCTTCACATCTTCTTGTGTTCTCGTACTCCGAAATTTACAGAGGATCTCTAGAAGATACACATTCACTTTCTTTGTTTTCATAGTAAAGGAATTCTGTATTTGCATTAGTGAAAAATACAAGACGAATCTTTGATCGTACACGAGAAAAAATCTGGATTTAATCTCGAAAATATGTATCTCTCTATACATACAATGGTGGCGAAAAGTTCTGAACACTCATTTATTTGCTTAATTTTTGAATTTGAATTAATTTTTCCCTTTCTAATTATAGCGCAATCTTATCAATTGTTATTGGTTCTAATGGATTTTTTCTGCTGATTTCAAATCTTTTAGTAGATTTTACGTAAAGTAAGTAGTTTTATTATAATGTTTTCAAAAAAATAATACTATGACAAGTGAAAGATCATTGTTGTGTAGGAGTCATTTTTTTCGACCAATAAAGTATTCAAATATTTTAATCAATTAGAGAATTATAAAGGGTTGAAAAGAGCATGTGAGACATGTCTTAGTTCATTTAAGGTCAGTCAGTAGGCTAAATTCTTCCGATTATCGATTTTGAGTTTTTAAAATTTCTGAAATCTATAGTTCATAAACTTTCTAGGGATATAACGCATGTGCCATATTTTAAATTGGAAATATGCCAAAATGACTTTTAAGAAATCTTCATCTGACAGGCCACGTCCACTTTTGTCAGAGCTTTGCTTTTTAAATTTCCTGAAACAACTGCAAAGCCTCTTTTTATATATTCACACGCAATTAACTTTAGATAACAGTATAACTGCAAGTTTAACTGTTACATTTTGGAGTGGAATTTGTAGTTAAATGTTTGGAGAAATTAAAACATAATTAAAAACAAATAGATTCAAAAAACATATATTTCGATTACCATAATAAGGATTATTATAAGTAGTACTGATTATTCTTTAAAAAAAACATTCTTCTTCTGGCTGTTTTAGAAATCACTTGTATAACATATAGAAAAACTTAAATTCCGATACTTTAGGAAATTGTTAGCATGTTAAGTTTCAAATCCATAACTAAAACTTTTGAAACATCATACAATCACATATTCACAAATATTTACTTTTACTTCTTGATACATTATTACAAGGCATTTCTGATGTTTTATGGCCAAATTTGATGTTTGTAATGCATACAATCTAAAAATTCTTCAAAAACTGATATAGGTTTTGAGAAAAATAAAGTAAATATTACAAAATATCTCGTCAGACAAAAAAAAAAACTGAAAAATTCTATGTATGTATTTTCAGGGCAATTTATGATATTTTGTTTCCTTTTTTAATTAAAAACATTCAGAAATTACTATTGATGACTGATTCATTCAGATGATAAAATGATTATTTATATTAAAAATTCAATTTTTTCAAAACGATATTTTTAAAAGTGCGTGTACTTTTTTCTCAGATTGTAGTGAATGAATATAACTGCATTTTCCTCCTCAAATAGTGATATGTTCCTAAATATACTGACGTGAGCCTTTTTAGATATTCTCAAAATATTTTGAATGAGAGCAGTTCGTAGCAAAAAATGGCAATTTTCAAAAAAATTCATAGTGATACTTTTACGTTGCATGTTTTTAAAAAATTAACAATATTTTTGAAAAATCTCACTTCAGTATAATTATAAAAGCATAGTTAATATATTCATAAAATTTGAAGTTTCTATGTTTAACAGAGTTTCTGAGAATAAAGGCACATAAAAAAAACTCAATTTAATATTGTCGGTATAGAGACTACCGACTATTCTTAATCCTAAAATGCTACACTTTGAAAAAATTACAGGAATGGTACCCATTCGTTTCCTAGAAGACATGACTTATGGCATGCTTAAAACATAATTTAAAAGTTAATAACACAAAAATTATGCTACCTTTACAGGATTTTATAACTTTCAATCTTCAAGTAAGGAAGAAAGTAAAATTTATTTATTTTCGAAGCAATTTTTCAGCAAATTTCTCTTGAACATAATGAACAAAATTTACGTGCTATTCTACACAGCTGACATGGACAAAAATTACAACTTTTTTTAGATTCCGATTGTTCAGGTAGTTCAGTATTCTGTACCAATTTCAAAAGTTCACAGATAATTGTCCTTGTTGATCGGGCAAAGCTGATACATTTATACTTTTCTTCATCCATGAATAAAATAGTTCTTCACTTAGCCTTATCGCAAACTATCTTCTAGATAATGCCTTTTTTCAAATTTGTGAGGTATATTATGCACATATATAACAGCTGCATTCACTGAACTGATATATACCATGTCATAAAATAAGCAAGGAGGCCATCGGTAAAAATATAATCATAAATGCTTTAAAATAATTATGAAAGGGATTTTATATCAAGTAATGAATAATAAAGATAACATTTGTTAATTATGCATAATAAGGTAATAACGAAGATTCGTAAGTAGTAGAGAATACTTACAGTAGCAAGGCAATTTTTTTCTATAACAATTACTGTTTTTTTTATTTTAATTTTAACATTGTTTGCGTTATTTTACCTAAGCCTATTGCATGTGCATGGATATATACTTGTGTATACTGAAGTTAAATTTTTGAAATATTCCTAAAGCTTTTATCTAGAAAACAGATAGAACTTTAGAATTAATATCAACACTAAAAATAGTACACATCTTTTATATAAATAAAATAGGTAAAACTAAGACAAAAAAGTGAGTTCAGAACTTTTTTTTTCTGTCTCTGTCTCACCACTGTATATATAAGACGATCTAAACATATATATGCCAATCCGTGTCATACATATATATTTAGGTATCCTAGCGTTGTAACTGAACAAATTAGAACTTTGTTGCTTACATTAAGAAAATAAATTTATAAACAAGGTGAATAATAAATTAAAAAAGGCAAAAAAAAATTAAAGAAATAATTATAAATTTTGTTGAACAAATAATACAAACACAAGTAATTGAAAAATTGTCAAAATAGTTTTTTGAATTCTTTATACACTTATTTCTATATCATGTTGTATATTTTAATTTTTTTTAATCCTTAACATTTACAGATAATAATTATTTCATTGAACGTTATAAAAATTTGAGTCAGCCATCGGTAACTTTCAATTGCATTTGTTTAAAAAAATGTATGTATACGTTTAAAAAGAATCTTCAAAATAATTTTGTTTCAAACTTCTAGTACTTGCACATCATATTTTTATAAGCTTATTTGTATTTCAAAGCAGAAACCTATTTTAAGACGCTTATGTTTTGGCATTTCCATTTTAAATTCTTTGTTTGATATTTACACTTGAAATCCAATTTCATGAAACAACTGAATCTGACAACCATGAAATTTGAAATGTTGTAGCTTTGGTTAAACATTCCTTTATCCAACCCACTGAATATTAATATTACTTTTGAAACAGAGAAGCATCATACGCAGATTACACGCAACAAAATTTGATGCTGCACGCTCAAATATTTTTCAATTCTTCCCGACGACGACGTTTCGGTAATTCTGATGATTGAAGCTTTTCATCTTAGCGGAAAACTTTAATTCTCAACAATTGTTTTGGGTTAGGTTTGTTTTCTCTCTCTCTCTCATTTCCCTTTCTTTCTGCATTAAGGAATATTTTGTACGCTATTATATATATATATATATATTTTATGTTTAACTTTTATTTGTGTAGATAAATTTTTTCGCATAAACATGTAGGCTCGTTTGCCTAGAAGGGGATACTTAAAATACTGTTATACAAGTAGTTTGAAAATTAATTTTGTATACATCCGGTGAATTTTAAATTTGAATTTATTGAAAATCAGGCATCTTTTTATTTGAGTTGCTTTAATTTATTTTTAAGATAATAATAACAGTTCCGATAAAAACTTATATTTCGTGCATTTCATATATTCTTTGATTTATTGAATTCAATAACAATGAACAAATATACATATATACGTAAATATTACTACTTATATATCTAGAATATTTATCTACAATCTCTAATATATATATACAGATCATTTACTGATTAAAAGCTTGTAAGAAACTAATTTTTTTAAAAAGAATTCGAGATACATTCTATATTCTTAAAAGAAATATTAAAGAAAGATATACAAACGTTACCTTTTATAAGGAATATTACTATTTCGTCAGGGGTCCATCATTTCTCATTTGGCACTCCTTAGAACAAATCTGCTGTGGACTTTAGTTCATTTTATAGTAAACTATAAACAATTTTGTGCTCCTATTTTAATTTTCTTTGAAATATTTACTAGTTTAAGAAATCCGCATCAACTCGTAGCACTCCTTTTGTGTTTAAATTCTTTTTCTTCTCTAATGGAGCGGCGCTAATGTGTTTTTACTTTGTAGACCTAGTACATTCTCCAGGAGCTGTTATCACTTTCTAGTGAGGGACCATATAGACCAGGGGATGGCAGACTTTTCCAGGGAGTGAGCTACTTCTAATTTTTTCAAGGAGTTGCTGTCCATCTAGTGTCAGTCATGCACCAAGGGTGATGAAAGGGTCCACGAGTCCAGACGTTTCCTCATAACCCCTAATTTTTTTCTAATCCATTATAGTCCCATGTATATAGTGTGTATAACATAATGAGGTATTTGATATTAGTATTTTTTATTTATTAATGGTAATCATTTGTTTAGTAATTTATTTTTTACTGTTTTTTGTTTCAGACTATCGACAAAATCAAAAACAAAACATGCTGGGCTGCGTATTGGTATGATATGAGAATGGTAGATCTTCAACCCTCGACCCTCTTCCCTTTAAAAATTCTTGTGTACGCTACTGTTCAATGTCGTAGGTGTGGTGGGGGGGGGTAAGGAAAAGGTTATTATTACAATTTAATAATAAACACGGAATATGTATTTACCTTACAGAACTAAAATTTAAAAAACAACACTTTTAAAACCACGTTTAAAGCAAAACGCAAGATACAAACTTAATATAATAATAGCCTCAAATATAATTATATCAAATGATATATTTATTATGAAACAAAGCAAAATACATTAAAAAAATAAAACATTTTTATCTAAAGTTCGTTTTTTTTTGTTATAGCGAGTAGAAGGTTTATTCTGCATACTATCAGCCAGTCTTGAAATTTCCGTACATAATTACAAACGTAAAATATTTTGGCGGTCACCCCAAAATGACTTGGAGGTCCAGCAGTCGATCGCGATTGACGTAATGCCCACCTCGGATATAGACGATACCAATTGCCTCAAGTAATTTTGACGTCCTTCTTCCTCAACAAAAGGCAACACCTGAGCTCAGACGATACGAAATAGTACTTAGGATTTTATTTTGCCGATAACACCCAAGCCAAATGAGTATTCAAGGGATTTCTTACATTCTGCATGATCATACGACATAGACGCTGTCAATTTTCCGCATCATGAAAAACCACGTACTTGAGTCGGGTTCAAACCCGCAAATTTTGATGCAGAAGTCCAGAGACAAATATACCATGCCACCCAGGTGGTTTTGTTTTTATCTTTAGCAAAAAATGAATTAACTTTTTTATAATATTAAATATGCCTAATTAAATGTTTCAAATTTGTACAAAAATCACGAATTACAATATAATAATAATATGTTTAGAAATTTGAAAGAGTACCTTAATTGGAATAAAATAAATACCCATACAAGGGAATATTATAATTGAATACAAAAAGTAAGTAATGTAATCAGTAATTTAAAATGATAAACAAATAAAAATCGTTTTAATGAAATGCGTGAATTAAGTATTAATTTATGTTCAAAATAAGACATAATTTTCCTTTTAGTTTCGTTCCACAAACACTGAATCAAAGTTTAACTCAATCTGGAGATATTGGAAACGTGAATAGCGGTACAAGGCTTAGGGCATACCGAACAAATAACAGTTAATCATCTGTGTGATGTTTGTTTCATCCTTCAAACAGTGTTTTAGCAAAATAAAACCTAGTTCCCTTTCAGAGCCAATATCTCTTCTACATAATCTCCACAAAACAAAGGAATTGACAATTGCCAGATCAATGAAAAAATTAAAGATTTCATGCAAAAATTTGCGGCACTGACGTCCAATTGCATATCCCATAATTCCATTATATGTGGAAAAAGAAACAGAAGTTGGACACTAAGGGATCTATATATATATTGACCTTTCTTCTTAATACTGTAATTTTGTTACAAGGAGACTGCTACTGAATGTGTTATGGTAATTAATAAATTGCAGCATACAAATAAAAAAGGTAAAATTGTTTACCATTGAAATTTAAAAATTAATGCAATTTGTGGTAAGTAAATTTAGAAAGTGTTGATTTAAAATCTGGACAAGTCCATTTCCGAATTAACCCTTTAAAGAAGCGATTTGCCTCCCTATTATACATACGTCCTACGTTACAAAGCACGGTTTTACAGAAAAATATAAAGGAACTGAGAAAACATAATGATACTGAATGAGACATGGAAATAAGAAAAATTCGATGCAAGAGAAAAAAAAATTGAATAATATGCTCTTAGAGACATCAGTTACTAAAAATTATTCAATAATGGACTACTTTCCAAACAGCTAATGACATTCAGTGTTGAAATGTGTCAGTTTTAGAATGCATTCCAGTCACGGAAGAATAATCCGATTCTATAGCGTACCCATGGAAATAAATTTTTTAATTGCGAAGTATATTATAAAAATATATGTATGGTACAATAAATGACTCGATGTAGGATTTAAAATTATTTTGATAAATTACTTAAAAATTTAAACGTGTCAGTTTTTTTTTTGCTGAGATTTTATGGTTTGTAAGAAATCTATTATTATAAAAGTACTTTATATCAGATAAAAAAATTATGTACTTATATTCTAATAGTCAATATTTGCGGATTTTACATTAAATGCTTTTCTTGTTTTCTAGCAGGTTCTAAGATTTTGTACTGATTAATAATGGTGTATATGCATGTTAAGTAGAACTTAAAAGAAAATGTATTCATATTTAATCGCTTAAAAAAATTGGAAGTATGATTTTGGGTTTCAAGTCATCCTCATTTCTTTATGGTAGACAAAAAAGTACGATTTCCGACGACATTACTTAAATGTAATTCAGACAAATTATTATTTGTATCAAATTTTACAAATAATATATGTTGTAATATGGTTAATCATCTTCTACATTTCGCTAGATACTTCTAGATTCAATACATTGCAAACAAATACTTATTTAGCCATTTTTAAATTTATATTTAACTGTAACCTTTTTTAAATATGACTGAGCATCAAATTCTAGTAATAAAGTACTATTATTATAACGAAGAAAGGAAATAAATGAAAATTGATTTTAAAAATTCGTAATATAACTATATGTGTAATAAAAAAATTACAAATACCAAGTTGAAATGATATATATCTATGACATTACAGAGTAAATAAGTACTTTAATATATTATAAATCTGTTTTTATTGTTTTATGGTGTAAATGTAAATATTTCTTTTCTTTCGTGTTAAATTTTACACGATCATATTTTAGCTAGCAATATATTAATTTTGATATGTAATTATTTATTTTAGATTGTTTGGACGTAAAATAAATAAGAACCATAAAAAAATTATATAACGATAGTTTTTTTCTTCTAATTTCTTGGAAATAATAGAATATTATTCCAATAAAATTATTTGTCAGTATTAGACATTTGTTTTCTCATTTTTTAAAATGAGAATTACTGCATGAATACTATTACTATCGAAAAATGTAGAACGTGCGATAAAAAGCTGCAATTATTGCCACGCGACACACTGAGCTGAAATAATAGCAAGGCATTATCCACAAATATTTTACTAAAGGCACCAGTTGATTTGAGAATTATTTTTTTTCTTTTTTCGTTTGTAATGTTCCCGTTTACGTGATTTTGCTCCCTAAATGCTTCATTTAATCTATTGAAAATGTAAATAAGGTAAGTTTAGCTAAAATTTGAAATAAAAAACTTTCCCGTAATAGTGAAATGCCTAAGCCGTACAATTTCTCATACACTATTAATATGCTAGAATTTTATGGAATCCATTAACTAGCTTGAACTTGAGATATGAATAATACTGCTCAATTAATTATATTGAATATTACATATTCATCAATTTCTTATTCATTTGTATAAATATTCTAAAATTATAGTGAGGCAACGATTAAAATTCATGAAAGAAATCAGTTATATATATATATATTTAAACTATTTATTCATTAATATTTCAATACATTCAAAATTTTTAACTCTCTATAAAACCTTTACATTTTTCAAATATAAATAATTCACCACTTTCCTTTAAATCAGTTTAAAGGTTTTAGAACTTGCTAAAAGCACCTTTAACAAGAGCAAAAGTTTGTATCTTCTCCACGAAGACTGTTTCGACCGTATTTACTATGTGAAACACTGTACGTAGCTGTATATAAAAATAACAGATGGCGAAATAATTTTTTTAGAGTTGACATTTTCCTGTCACTTTCATGTCTCAGGTGAATGCAAGGCTTTGTTAAGTTTTTTTATTCAATAATTTTTACCTTTTTGTTTGCGAGTATACATTTTAATCTTTGTTAAATCCTTGCATTTATAGCAAAAAAAAAATATAGAAAAAAAGAAATGCACACTATTTTTAAAGAACATGAAAATGACAAGGAATTATACAGTGTATACAAGGAGACCGAAGGGAATATAATTGGACGTTAGAAATTATTAATTCTACAGAATTTATTTCATTTTTAGGATATTTATTTCGATTCTTGTCATTTATCTTTCCTGAAAATATTGGTTGGTTATAAAACGTGATGGATTAGATGGATTTAATTAATGCAACACAATTTAATTTATGAAAATTAAGCTTCTTATTGTTTAATGTATATCAATAGTTAATACAACACTATTTTTTGTCAACAAATCTGCATTTAATTAGAATGAAATTAGAATGTTAGAACTTTTCCATGTTTAGAGATGTTGTTAAATACATTTGCTCGCAGTATGCATGTTTCTTTTAATGCGATCATAGTGTTTTACAAATCAAATATATGCACAATTACAAGTTTAAAAGTATCAAAAGTTACACACACACAAGTGATGTTTAGATGAAAAGGTACAAAACGTAGTAACAACGTAACCGTTAATATATTCGTTTATGCCACTGCGGGAGAACGTATCAGGACATTTAGGGATGTAAATGGTGTATCTGGTGTGGATCAGATCATACGTGAACGCTCGCATGCGCGGGAAAGAAAAGCGGCCCTAATGAAAAACGCTACTTAAATAATTATTATTATAAGAATAAAACGATGAACTAGAAAATTAATGTCATTGGGGTTAAAAACGTGGGGTTGTTCTATAAATATATCAGTTGTTATAGTTTCTAAATTCTATTCCGAAATTCTGAGTTAGTGTAAACATGTAGAACAAAGCACCCCACGCTTTTACCCCAATGACATTCATTTTCTCGTACATCATTTTTTTCTTATATTAAGAATATTGTTTCTACTTTTTACTTCGAATCAGTATAAAAGCGTATTCTTTAGTTTCTTTTAAACTATAATTCATTTTTCATTTTTATTTTGATCTACAATAAAAGCGTGTTTTTTAAATTTTTTAAACTATCATTTATTCATTGTTGAATTTATCTTTGAGTTTGGTATTTGGAGCCGGGAAAGGAGAATTAAGTAGCTGCTGGAATTAGTCTTGCTCTTCAGTGGATAATAATTAATGTGTCTGAAGGGTAATTATTCTCTCAGTTTACGGGTCTGGGATCAGTCCCGTATCATTATATTTCAAATATTCCGTCTCAGTAGATGCAGGTCAAATCAAAGTGTTTTAAGAAAAAAATATTAAAAGTCAATCGCATTGCCACCTTTTAAACGTATTGCTATAATATTAATTCATATCATCACTTTTAAACGTATTGCTTTGTAAAAATAAAAAAAATATTTAACAGTTAGAACAAAAATAGTTTTTTCCCTCGCATGAGTCTTTTTATTTTGTTTCCATTTTCAGAAAATTTAGACAATTGTTTATAATATTATTAAAAAATGGCTGACGCACCAAACCTACCCTTGCTCATATAAAGAACGCATTTTGTTTGTTTTGTTTCTAAACCACAAGTATGTATACATTTTAGGGGTTGCACCTTAATCTTTTAGTCATTAAATTTGGAATTAGTTGCCAAATCTCGAAATGGTATATGGAATCATTCGCCAAATCTGAAAATGGTGTATGCAATAAGTTACCAAATCTGAAAGTGGTATATGGAATTAGTCGCCAAATCAAGATATTATTATTCCTGATATCCTGATCAGGAAAATGGAACAAACTTATGAAATTGTTGTATTGTCATCGGTCCTTGACAAGTGTGCAAAATTTCGAATTCATCCAATCTTTTAGAATGGGTAAAAATTGAGTTCTAAGATTACGTTACATGCAAGTGAAACTTATAAAAGCGTGTTAAAAAGTGAGTTGAGTGTGCGGTTCATTTCCATGACAACGCGCGTCAACACGTATCTAGAGCTACATACGCGAAACTGGTCATCATAATCATCCGCCCTACAGACTGGACATGTTGCCCTGCCATTTTCTACAATTGGTTCTCTGAAAAAACATCTAAAAAGGAAGCACTTCAACTCGGACAAGGAAGTGAAGAACGCTGTGAAGGACTGGGTATCGTCAGGAACAAGGAATTCTTAGTCTCATTAATGAATGTTATTTCCGTGTTCAGACCTATGGTGTATAGTTTGAATAAAGTCATCATTTATACCAACACACAGAGTCGTTTCATACATTTTCATTTGACACCACTTATATTTTGACCATGGAAATAGAAACGGCTTTCTAATCAATGTTTGAATTTAAACAATAAAGCGACATTGTAAATCTCAGCAAAATATGCTTTACGAAGTATATTTTTTTGCAAATTATACTTCGTCTTCTCTAAGTTTCCAATAACAATTATTTGCAAGATCAATCTACATGCTCATAATCGCAAACATTTCATTTACAAGCTCAGCATCCCCTATGCCACCATTTCAGATCACTTTAAATGACAATTCTTATCAACTTAAACTACATATACCAAGCTTTCTGAAGTCAATTAAACATTCCTTTAAATAGATTTACGTAGAAGTTAATTGAAAAAAACTAATAATCCCCCGTGTATTGTGTAAGAACAATTATTTTAGAAATATTTCCAAATATATATCCGGATTCTTAGAATCCCAACGAATGTTTTTAAATAAATATATTTGTAACGTTATATCGCAGCTGTAGAAAGAACACTTTTATGCATACATAGTTAAAATTTCCATATCAACACGTTCTGTCCTAAAATATTGCAGAATCCTTTCATCTGACATCCCATGGACAACCAATAGCCATAAACAAAGAGCATCTGCACCGCATTTCGAAGCGAAACCTTTGAATGAAATTCCAGAAAAGTTAAAAAGAACCTCCTCCATCGAGAGGTCGAATGAAGAGACTCAACTGAACCGTCCAAAAAAGAAAAAGTAAGCTTACTAAAGCTCCTCCTTTTCAAATACCATACATCCTTAACACTCTCTCAATAATAATTTGAATAACATTTATATATTACTAATCTTTATGAATAGCTGTAGAAGTATAGTAAATGATTTAATTTAATTCTATTATATATATATATATATATATATATATATATATATATAT
>BMAO01026395.1:0-17920 GCA_019973975.1 Trichonephila clavata | reverse complement strand
TAAATAAATATTAATCAAAACTGAAAAAAATTGTAATTGCAAGTTAACCAGACAATATATATACAGGGTGTCCAGCCTTAATGTGACCCAATAGCTAATTCCTGAACCGTTCGGTTTAGATATGCACTTCCAATTTGAAAAATGTTTTAAAACAGGTAAGAATGTTTTTACGCGCTTTTCGAACCAAAAAACTCATTTAGAAAAAAATTACAAAAATTAATTTTTTTACGGTACCCAGGTCCTATCACTTATATTTAGAAAAAGATGCAGTACACAAAAACAAAGTAAACACAAAAAGTTTCATTTTATTACGATAAAAACTAGCCGAGTTATGGAACTTTGAAAATCTTACTTTATATGCATTTTCTAGGCTATTTTCAAGAAGCTAGTAAGGGGCCGTCTCCAAAGTGAAATTAGTTGGAACTATGTTAGGAAACTTTCGCTCTTGCACGTCACTCTTATGTAAATCGTTTTTAAATTTAAAAGCATACGTTAATAATACAATAATTGAGTACTTATGAAATAAAATTTATTCTGTGTATGTGTAAAACGTAGAAAAAATAAAATATTTTGGACGAAGATAACATTTCAATAGGAGTTCCAAAAAATAGTCTTATATGCTATGGCTTCAGTCTGATTTGCTGCGTTTTTGCTGATTATGACGAACGTTAAAAATCTGTTGTGTAGTCGCTTGCAATTGCATACAGTCGTATTCTAAAATTACGAATTATAGTAGGGGAGAACGAGATGTATACAAATGAAGAAACTGCGAAATGGTACTGTTTTATGGGCAGTGTAATCGAAATAAGAGAGGCGGCAAGACTTTATGCCATTTAATTTCCCACTCGAAGACAACCATCTTATTGCATAATTGCCCGTGCTGTTCAGCGCTTGTATAAAACTGGGAGTTGCAATAGACGTATTCCCTGTCTCGTGCCTTCATAATTATTTAAGTTAATTTGGTCATTCTGATATAATAAACCCCTGATTCATGATTGGCGCATCATTCTACATTATGCTATAATTTGAACGGGAAATCCTGTATTATTTTGCTGCTATTTGTTAAAACAAGGTGTTTTAATCTTTTCAGTACAAGTTATATTTCTTTAATTTAATTTTTATTGTTTGCCATACCGCAATACAAATTGTCAATCTATGATATTTAGTACGATGTTTTAATTTTTCAATGATTTTTTTTGTTGCTCTTCCTGTAGATAACGAATTACTGTGCTCTAAGCTCACTTTATATACGACCCCCTTTTCTGAGCAACTCTGATGCTTCAAATTTATGTAGGCATAACTCGGCCAGTTTTTATCGTAATAAAATGAAATTTTTTGTGTTTACTTTGTTTTTGTGTACTGCATCTTTTTCTAAATATAAGTGATAGGACCTGGGGACCGTATAAAAAATTAATTTTTGTAATTTTTTTGTAAATGGGTCTTTTGGTTCGAAAAGCACGTAAAAACATTCCTTGCCTTTTTAAAAACATTTTTTAAATTTGAAGTGCATATCTAAACCGAATGGTTCGGGAATTAGCTATTGGGTCACATTAAGGCTGGACACCCTGTATATATATAGATGTATGTAGTATATATAAACAGTATATATTCGTATTACATTATGAAATACATCCTATACATCATGAAACGGGTGGGTAACGGCTAGTTATAAGAAAACAGTAAAAATTAATTGAGAGTTTAAAGTTCAGATAACATGTAAAGTAATTAATGGAACTTTCTGATTATTATAATATATGAAACTCCTTTAAAACACTTAAAAACTACAATAATAATTCATTTTATTGACATTTCCATACTTTTTTTAAACAGAAACTGAAAATTCACTTAAAATAATATTTTTCATTTTATACCTAAACACAGAACAAACTAGTTTTTTGAAACTATCCTCAGTATTATTTTGCAGTTTTATAAGATACAACTTTTGAGGAAACTTATCCACTTTTATGCGACGATAATCATAATTCCCTTTTTGTATTTTAACATTCATCTTTATTTTCGCTACAAGATAGAAATAACACCCCTGTTTCACGTTTCGATTCCAGCAGCCGCTTACATTGAATTCCTTTAATGCATTTTTGATTGTAAAACTAGAGTTTTCCAAAGGTCTTTTTAATGCTTTTTTAATGGTTTACGAAGTTGTAGTAGCCTTAGAAACACCAATCCTCTTTGCATTATGTAAGCTGCAAAAGAGGTACTAAGATACAATTTTTCAGCCAAACATGTTATTTAGATTTCATGTTTTCATCCATAAATTTGGACCTTGAAATTGAACTGTCACCAAGAACTAATTTCCCTCACCTTGCCCCTGCATCAAGAGATCGATGGTCGAAGTTGTGGATTTGTTTTGATATTCTCACTTAAATTATATATTGCGTTTTCCTCAGATTATTGAATTTCACAAATTATTTGAATAAAGTTGTCAGAATGTATGATGACATTACCACAAAAAATAACAAATAAATTCATTTATTTATACTTAAAGGAATTTTTTTTATTATATTTTGAAGTAAATAATTTTAATTAGGTTGAAAACATTTCCATTTGTATTTCAGTACTGTAATTCCTGACGTGGAATTTTAAAGTTTTTGATGTATATTGTTTTTCTGTGTGTTAAATTTTTGTTTTCCTCAGAAAAACGTATCAGTTTTTAAAATATAATATCTTTATTTTGCTAATATTTTTGACGAAAAAAGCTTTATTTTAATAGTACCTTGAATGTGAAATCAAACCCTACGTTAATTATAAAATATTTGTGATTCTAAAAAAAATCATCTCACATTTAGAGCTCTATGAAGATATATTACTTTGAATAAAATATTAAGATAAAATATACGCAAAGTGCCCTGTTTTTAAATTATAATATCGCCTGTATAGCAATATTCATAATATGCACAATAAATTCATTCTTATATAGACACTTCTAACAGTATTTTTACCGGTGAAGCTGTAACCAAGCTCTTCAATTGAGAAACTCTAATAGCCATCATTTATATTGTACCTATACTGACAGCGTGAATATCTTAGAAGTGTTTGAAAATTGCAGTTTGTTGCAACGTTCTGTGGTGTGTGATTTATTCAACAGCAGATGTCAACTGTTTGTCAAAGGTTTTGATATAAAATTGTGTTCAATCACTAGTCATGTAGATATTATTGAAAACAAACGAGTGGAATTCACTGCTCGATTGGCAAAGACCCCCAAGCAGGCAGTCCCACTCTCTGAAATAAAATGTTTCATCATAAATGATATTGAAAAAGCATGGTAAGAATCGACGGAATCAGAAGTTAAATAACAAGCCGCACTCCCGGAAGACTTATATTTTAGCATGCCGTGTGATGCCAATGCGATGAGTTGATGCTAAATTGATGTTTCCCATAGGGCATACTAGCATTTTTTCTGAAATAAGTAAATCTTTCATAATCATTGTCAAGGTCATTTTGTTGAATTCCAAGGCCTTCGAAATAGTTTCTCTGATATCTGAACAAAGGAATGAGTCATATTTCGGAAAGACGAATATATCCATCCAGGGCACTAAACGCATTGGTTGAGCGAGACGGATATGTACGCATGCGGTAGTTAAGGATTTAAACTTAAATTTACTTACTCACTCAAATTTAATCTTAAAAGAATGTATCATATTGAAATTAATCGGATGAATTCTCCGTACGGTAATATATGTTAAGTTTTTATGTTTGCCTAATAAATTGTTATGTATCACTTTTTTTCTGACATAAAATTAGAGATCACCGTGGTGGCATATTTATAATAGTTACTGGTAGAAAAACAATTGAGTTGGTGTAAGCTGCCTTTCTGTAAACGGGAACTATAACATCACATTTTGATTGTAATATGATCAATTGCCTGTGCGTGATCATAAAAGCTGAATTGCTTTAATTGCCTTCAATGAACGTGAGATATGAAAGTTTTTATATTTTATTTTGTATATATGTATACAGAAGATCGTTCGCACTTTATGGAAACGATTTTGATTGATAATTTTTTATTTATCTATGAGTGTTTTTTCTGGCGATTTGCTTCTATGTGATTGCCATGATTCTTGACAATAGCTTTAACTCGAATTTTTAGTAAACAAACAAACAACTTTTTCCTAGTTCTGCCATTGCAATTTTACTCCATTCTTTTTTACCCTTTTTCCAAAGTCCGTTCAATACTCTTCGATGCCGTTTTCCTAAAGCTCGTTTTAATAAACCGAAAGCACAAAAATATCCTTTGGATAAGTGAAGGGTGATTTTACACGTATTTCCTCAAATGGGATGCACTTTATTCCGTTTGTTGATTCTTTCTTTGCTGAAAAGGTGGCAGTTAACTTAGACATGTGACTACAGACTTTATTCGTAACAAAGCTCAACTTTATTAATGTCCTTTCCACATAAGACTTGAATTTCTTCTTCAAAATTGGTTCTAAAATATTCTGCTGATAGTAGAGTAAATTAATTTTGCCTTTACTTGAGACTTTCTTTTGATTTTTAATTTGCTGTTGTAACAAAATCCTGCAACTATCATGAATTATTTACGGAACTTTTCTGTACACTAATGAAACCATTTCGTACTGTCATTCCTGTTAATTGAGCAATAAGAAATTGATTTTTTTATACAGTCATTTAAATATATTCATGCCTTATCAAGTGTTACCACAAACTTCCATTTTACATTGTAGTGTTCAAGTGTTTCTTATATAATTTTCTACAAATTGTTTTTCTTTTAGCAATGTGTTTTGGTAAAAGAATATGGACTTAAGGTTTAAGCATATAAATATTTTTTTATGTATGATTTTACTTACAGTGCCGGAAGACATTCCGAGTTTCGATGCAATGAATTTTCGAGTCGGCGGATTTTCTTTTATGATCACAGACTTCACTTACTTGATCATTGCCTGCGTTCGAATAGTCTTAGGAAAATGTTTTATAGTCATGTTTTCATTTTACTTTCACCTAGATGTTTCTTTCTTTACAAACTTAATATATTAGAAATACCTTTTTTGAAGTGCAACAACAGAAATTTTTATACCGCTTAAAGCACAGTTACGCAACCTTCCAACCATCTACCAATTTTAGGATTCATTTTTAAAATAAATATTTTATTTCACATTACAATCAAAAGAAAATTTTATAATTCGATTATTCTGAAGTTTCTAAAGTTTTATCTAAAAATGCAAACGAGAAAATGAGTTACAAAATCGTTTCCATGAAGTGCGAACGACCCTCTGTACATAGTAATATTTTTCAAAAAGCAAGTTATATTGTTATATTAAACTATGTATATTCTTTAAGAATTTTTTAAATATTATAAAAAACTGAAGCATAATTCTGAGAAAATGATGGAAACATTTAGCTTTATAGATTTCAATTATGTTTTATTTTTATATACCTCTTCTTTCCCTCCACATTTCCCTTTATAAACAAATATTCTAAGCGGCTTGTCAGAAAGATCGTTTGAAGTAAAATACTGATAAGATTTAGAATGAGATATATAAGCGAAATGTTATTTGCTTATAAATGACAACATCCCTTGGTTTGTTGATTGATTGACTATAGATAATCGTCTCACCTAGAAACTACAAGAAGGCTTGGCCCTTAGTCCGAAATTTTCCAAACGTAGTCCAATGAAAGAGAATAATAGAATTTCATTATTTTCGTTCCCTTTGAACATCCAGATGATTCAATGAACATTCAGGGTCAGTATGGGTTCAAATGCTGTTTCCCTTTCTGAGAAAAAAAATAGCTCCATAACACAGATGCCATCGTTAGTGGTCAGTGAGCTGACTGCGGTGCGCAGGGACTGGGTTGAATCCCGGAGAGCATGAGTTTGTGTTGCATCCTTTCTCTTCTGTCTGTGTTGTTTACCCCCGTGTTATACGTTCGGTGGTGCACGGGGTTTATAAATGTTAAAAAAAATAAGCACCAGATCTTTGTTACTCGCCCAGTTGCTAGTTAATTGCCCCGTGTAATAGTTACTCTGTGATGTGCAATTCTTTGTCGAAAATATGTTTTCGTAAGTAGTTATTATAACAACCTCATAGTAAGACATTTTTAAAATTTTTTTCATTTCATTCTGTTAATTCCATTGATCGCGTTGATTCTTTGTGCGAGGAGCTGTTGAAAATACCAACAAAAATAGATCCCTAGTCGTAATGGCAATTTTAAAAGGGATAATCAAAAAAAAGTAAAGAAATAACCAAATATTTCTTTTTTTACTGTCAGATTCATTTGGATTTTCCAGTAAGAATTTTTTTAAATTGTTATTTCCTTATTCCGTGTAATAGAGTTCATAATACACATTCGACTTCATTTTTACTCGTTTGATATGTTACAAAAAACACCATGTAAAAACCATGCGAAATAGATACAGTATTTGCATAGTGAAAAGAAGTTACGCCTTACGTTCTTTTAGATCATGTAATGTGAAATTAAGAACTTATTTCAAAAATTGCATACACTTATAATAAATCTTAAATTTATACATGTTTCCGTAAATAATTAAAATAAAATGTGGAACGCATACATAATGCCTCAACATAGAACAATAAATTAATAATTTTTGAAGTAATAATGTCAACTTATTCACCGTACTCGCATTTATAACTCCTTTTTTATTATTGAGATAAGTAAAAATTACTATTTTCAGATAAAGATCTATCATACGAACTATGCTGAAACCCAATAAAGGTTCTTACCCTGGAAGTAGAACTCGCTTTCAGAAATGTATTGTATTCTTAATTTTTTTTTAAATCAGAGACATTTTTTTTCTATTTACATAACTGGTTTGGTTTTACAACTTCTTATAATTTTTAGCACCAAACTGAACAAATAATCATATGACTATTTTAAGTTTTAGTCCACGTTTTAATTAATATTTTAAAAACTATACTAGATTTCTACATTGATGTCAGAAGTTGAGCTATTAGTTATCTGAATTTCGTTCCCATTTTTCAGGAACAATCAATATCTCTAAACTGTATTGGAGTAAATTAATTGAAAAAGAAAACGATCGTATTATTTTAAAAATGCATACAAAAACTTGTATATATAAATTAAGATTCGTATATTTTTATATTTTATCGCTCAAAAGTATTTGTATGTTATCAAAAGTGGATGTAAAAGGCAACGAGTGGTGGAAATTATCGTGTAGTGTTTTAATGATTTTTTAAAAGGAAAATCAGTATTGTATAATAAAGATGAAATTTTAAATTTTTCTTAAATTATATAAAATAGTTTTCATTTTTTTATTTTATTTATTTTTTTGTTTGCTAATAACAAAAATTTCCCATAGAAAGAATCTAAATGAATAATTTTTTTATTATTTGTACTTGTGTACAAATACTTCGATGAAGTCCATAAGGCAAGGGTGCATGCACACTGCCCTAAAAATGATAAAAATACTGAAACAAATTTTTTTCCTTGCATTTTTGGGGCTTATAAAATTGGGATGCTTGAGATCTAGTAGCCAATTAGATTTTAAGATATTTGAAGTTTTCAGATCATAGGTTTTAATTTCCTTTTTACATTCTTATAAATTTAATTCATCAAACATATTTTTGATCTTACAATCAATTTTTTCAGTCTGAGAAATGGTAACTTCAATTGTTGCTACTAAAATCATTTCTGGTTATTTTGAATATGTTCATAGTTAACTAAGATTCATTTCAAAACAACATTTGTTTTTATACATAGTTATATAACTGAGAGGTATTTTACATGTTTTCGCTAATTGTTTTTCTATTTGGAAAATGCCAAAGCGTTCTTGGGCTGTTATGAGACAGTATTTGGAAGAGATGGAATACTGTGGAAAATGATTATTTGAAATTGAATGATTATTGACTGTTTATCAGTGATTATTATGCTGTATAAAATAGAGTTTATAACATATCCGACTTTATTTTCCCACAGTTGAAAGTTTACATAATACACTGTGCAAAAACGCAAAATAAATATTATATATGTATAACAAGAAGATAATTATTTTTATATAAACAAGTTCAATGTTCTTTTAAGACGTGTTTTTTTAAAATTGCATAGATTTATCAAGAATAGTAAATTTACCGTTTCAGGAAAAAATTAAAGTAAATAGAGAACCATATACATATTGCCCCAACATAAGACAAATTAATTATATTTGAAGTCACAATATTAAATTATTCAGGTTTACTGGTATATAACGCTATTTGTAATATAAAAGCATATATATAGAGATTTATCTACTAATCTGCTATGATGAAGTCCAGTAAAGGTTCTCATCCTGTAATAATGTTTTGAGAGAGCTGAAGTGCTAACAGAAATAAATTGTGGTTTTAACTTACTTTTAATTAGAGAAACTTATTTGAATTCAAATAATTGTTTTGGCTTATAATTTTTCCAATTTTTCGGATACTTGATATAACGGCAAGCCTGTTATTTTTTACCTTACCGGTCACAATTGCAGCCACTGTAAAAGGTTTATCTAAGCAAAAAACTTTTAAAAGTTATCTTAGATTTTTATAGGACCAGATTGGTTATCGGACTTTTTAATGCTTCTAATACACAACACCAGGGTCTAAATAGTAGTTACATTTGCGGAAAATCAAGTCAGCTCTAAGGAAAATGGTTTTTAAACTAAAATCCCAGTCAAAGGATAGATTTCCCAAGAGGATTAATAGAAGAACCCGAATAGTACCCATTACAGAGTGTCTCCTGATAAGAAGTAAATACATTTTTTTAAAATTATAAGTAACCTGGACCACAACAGGATTGTCCCTTTTTCGAAGATCTACCACACGGGATTTACTACTGCATACTCTATATCTGGGATGGGCATTAAGTCGATCGCGATCGACCGGTGGACCGTCAAGTCCTGTTAAGGTGACCACCTTTACAAAAACCAAGACACACTTACTAAAATAAACATACTTATGGAACACTGATGCCAGCTAGATTTTAAAATCGTCTTTTCACAATCGATGCGATGTGTGATTCGATAAATGTGTAAACGCGACACATATACCTTCATTGGCAGCAAACGATGACCCTTAACACGTTCACTGTCACTGTAGGAGAAAAATTCCCTACTCGCCGAATGAAGGGGAGAATAAATGTTGATGATCAGCTCTTCCCGCGCTTTCACGGGATTGGGTTCTTGTGTTGATGTCATGTCTTACGGACTCGGTAGCGAACAAATTAAGTACATACGTCTGTTTCAGATTCATCGATTTACGTATCTTCTCTGCTCGCTACATTGGATACCTCCACGGTCCAGCAGTCGCTCATAGTTGTTCCAGCATTCAACTTGACAATCTTGTGTTACTTGAGGTTTTGTAGTAAACATAGTATGTCATATTTTAATAGAGGAGCACAATGTCGAAAATAAGAGTTAAAAAAAGAAAACACAATTTTTATACAGAATGGCCACACCTACGTCATTGAGTGTACCACTATACCTTAGAAACGTTAGAAGTAGCCCGTACCCTGGAAAAGTCTGCCCACCCCTGCTCTATATTATGCAACCACCAATAGTTATTTGATCCCGAGTGAAATTATTGTCACGTTCTCTCAATCATCATTGTTTTGTTTGTAAAACCACTTCCAACAGATAAATGATTATGCATTGTATACAGCTCGAATGTCTAGACCAGGCGTTGGTAACCTTTGGCACGCTTACCAGACTTAGCACTAGGCTCAATTTTCTGTTGTTCACTACGCCATTGTGCAAATTTATCCGACAGAGTTAAATCGCCCTCATGCATTTTCTCTTCCCGTTCTTAGATTTCTCAAATAATTTCCTATTAGTACATTCTCTTGGTCCAACACAGCTTCAAGATTGTCCAACTCCGTGAATAGACAATTTTGCTATAGCCATGTGCAGCATCATCTGTCAAGGTACTCTGTGATATGTTGTTCTTATTTAATACCTGCCTTATCTAAAAATCAAATAAGAAGAGAAAGAAGACATTGAATATCAGAATGCCGTGCTTTTTTAAGCAGATTAGTGTGCCAATTATTTTGTCATGGAATGAAATCACTAAGTTTTGTTTAATATGCAATGACGTAATAGCTGTGTGACATCGCATTATTAAACTAAGCACACTACGTGGTATGCAAAACCCAAAGGAAATTAAAGCTTATTAAAAATGAAAAATTTGAAGTAAAATGCATTATTTTCACACAATTTTTGCGGGGAAAAAGAGGATAGTAAGTGTTAAATATAAAGAGTCAGCATTCGAATAGCTGATTTATTAACTTAGGAAGGAATATCATTTCTGATAGTGAATAATTTAAATCATGTTTACTTATAATAGCTGAAGAAATGTGTCCAAAAATATATGAGCATGCTTTAATATATCTATCTTTTAGCAAGCACAACGGTTAGAACTCTTACTATCGGGAGTCGAATCAACAATTAATTGCAATACAAGAAAACTAATTGAAATGGTTTTCAATGGCTGCCAAAATGAGTCGAATAGATATTTCTGATTCAACCCAATAGCTCACGTTTATTCAAAGCATTCAACACACCATGCTGAATTTGAGATAGCTAGAGAATTAGTTTCTATGAAGTCTGCGAGGAACAGCAACACGCAGATACCTTCAAGGTAAATATGGGTAAAAGAATAAATACCATTCGTAATGAAATTATTTAAAATGTGTCACAACTAATGATCGAAAGAATAAGTGTAAAACGGAGAAATGATTAGTTGGTAAATTTTTAAATTTATAAAAATGCTAAATGTTTTAAACCTCTGGTAACTATGAGTATTATTCACCAGCATGCCTTTAGTGTGTGAAACACCTTAATCTCTTATATGTAATTGAATCAGTAGTTTACTTTATTCATTTTTGTTCACTTAGCCTTACTGTTATATGAAATGTATTCTTTTGTAAAGGCTTATCACCAAAAACCTATATTAATTGAAAAGAAAATAATTTTACACAAATTTAATCGTTTCTCATGCAGTAACAAATTTTAAATGCACATATTAGGGAAAAAAACCTAGTTTACGCAAAGAAAATGTAGCGCAGAATATAATTTCTGTTCTTATACTACAAATACAACAGTTATTTACGAATTTCGATGTATATACAAAGCGCATTTCTATGTTTCAATGTACATAGTTAAGGTGTAATTAAGGAGTTTTTAACAGACCCTCAATTGGGAGTGATTGAATTGCAAAATGATGGTACGGTGAAAATGAAGTTCAAAGAAAATGTCAAATATAGTTTTATAAATATTTCTCGAAAGATGAAAACTCTTAATTAAAATCATATGGACGGAGATCTATAACCGCATTCGGGCATACTTAATAATGAGGAAAAAATATTTCCAAAAATGGGGTACATAAAATCTAAATTCAGATCATTATGAACAGAATAACCATTTGTAAACAACTTTAAGGGTAAGTACTGATTTTGGTTTCCAGTAAGTAAACATATAAAAAAAGCAATTGCATTAACGCATTATAAATTTAATCTTTTCAATAGTACATACTTTAATTTGTAAATATAAATCTTCATTTTTTTGTAATTTGTTGTAAAAGATGCGTAAATATTACTTAGAAATATTACTTATTTTATTTTTTGCTCATTGGGATTATTATTTATTGATATCTTTATGCTTGCTACTTGACTCTAAACCCTAAAATTTTTTACTTCAGTTTTTTTTAAAAAATTGTTTTCATCCCTTGACCTACATTTGATTATATGTATGCAACTCAAAAAATATAATTACTATTAAATATAATTACCATGTTCAAACCATGTTCTTTTTACCCCCTTCAAATTTTATATGGCATGAATGTACAATATTATAGGGAGCCCCAGTAAAATTTGATTATATTAATCAAAAGTTTAGAAATAAAAGCCAATGGGAAGTTTTTAAGTTTTATAGTGTGTATTATTCAGAATGTGTAAAAAGTGAGAAAACAATTTTATATTCTTAAATCCTCATATACAGAAGATCTTATTATTTTATCTAATTTATATCTGACCAGAAAATGTTTGGTGCTTTAAAAATCTACATACTAAAATTTTACAAGCGGCATTATGAAAAAAGAATAATAGTACAAAAAATAAGGTATATGGAAAAGAAATTTATTGATCAAATTCTAAGCTGAAAAAGAAAGTAAAAATTGGATTTCAATTTATTGACTAAAAGTGTAGGGAACACAGACAGAAAAAGCCAAGCAAAAACTTTCTAAGAATTTTTTTGAATTAATAGAGGAAAAAATGGAACAATATCACTTCTGATTTCCAACTATTCTAAAATTTGGTTTTATAAAAATAAAATTTTCTCCTGATTCTTCGTTTGAAAAATAATTTGGAAATAAAGACTTTTTTAAAACTTTTTTCTATGTGAAGGATTTTTGAAAATAAAATATTTTAATTAATATATTAATATTCCGATTGAAAATGTAATTAAAATTTGGCTTTCATTTTTCTAATCTATTTCTTAAATTCATTCTATATTTTAAATTGTGTGGAATTTGCAAGAAATATATGGTTCATTGATTTTTATTTAATAGTATTTTTATATTTGTAGTTTTTAGAAGAAACAGTCATTGGAGTTTTGAAAAAAGTTCAGCCACGTAAATTTGTATTTTATTACACATAAAAAATATATGCCAATATTTTATTGAGTTGTATTTCATAGCAGAACGCTTACATACAAACGGAGAATAGTACGATTGAATAAAAAATAAAAATACAAAATGGTTTAAATAGAATGTATGTAACTTTTTGAAAACTGTAATGTGTTGCAGATTTATCCAGGCTTCATAAGATGTATTTTTTAAATATATTAATAAACTTAACCTTGCTCGCAGGCTCGGTGGCATGGTTGGTTTGTCGCTGACCTTCTGCAACTTAAGTTGCTGGTTCGACCCGGCCCAATGCAGATAATCGACATTGGCCAAGGTGCATGATTATATCGCATGTAAAAGATCCCTAGAGTGTTTGTTTGGCTTGGGTGCTCGGCAAAATTAAATCCTAGTACAGGTTTACATCGTCAAAGCTCAGGTGCATCCCTGTGTGAAGGAAACTGGGCGTCAAAATTACCTGCTGATTGATTCCACCTATATGGTGCCAAACCATATAACCGAGTTTATCAGCTCCCGGGTAATGTAACAGGTCTGCAATGGTAAAACACTATATAATCCGTAGCCCATTAGAAATATAAAAAAACCTAAATATGCTCTTACACGTACAATAAACAATTTCTTTGTAATAAATGTATAAAAATTCTTTTTTTTATCACTTTCTGCACAAAATTAAATATATATATATATATATATATATATATATATATATTTGTTGTTTTTATTTGTTTTTAATTGAGATTGAAATGTTCGGCAACTCTCCTCTCAAAGTAAACAACATGCTTAAAACAGTTCATATTGTATAGTGCCTTAATATTACAATTATGAGAATAATTAGAAAAAATCATAAATTCTTTTTATTTTTGTTAAATCAATTATTTTAATTTTCTATTTTCAAAAATATTAAACAAGGTGAATCTTATAATTATGTTATTCATGGCTTGTACTTTAGTCATAGTGTTTTTTATTATTACAATTATGAGAATAATTAGAAAAAAAATCATAGATGTTGTTTATCTTTGTTAATTCAGTGTTTTTGTTTTTCAAAAATATTAAACAAGTTGAACTTTTAATTATAAGTTAGTCAAGGTTTTTGCTTTAATACTTTAAGCATTTTATATGATGAAGATAATCCAAAAATTTTGAAATATTTATTCACACATTTAAATTTTTATGCGAAATTAATGTACCTTATTTATGAATTTCATTTCCGACTTTATTTTCGGTATTTTTTCATTTCCAGTTCTGATAACTGAGTAGATCAATTCAAGAAGCTTCAATCAAATTTTCTTCAAGAATTCTCAAACTTTCTTTGAACTTTTTCTTAAATGGGCTTTAAAATAAAGAAACTAACGAGGAAAGAAACAAGAACTCTTCGAAGTTGATTTAACAAAAAATTGATTTCTTACGCATTTTACATTTAGATAGTGTATCAATAATAATCAGCGTTATCCATTACAGCCTAAGGTTGTAATGAAAATTCTAAATGGATTTTTGTATTAAATTACGAATAAAAATATTGTGATGCGCTGCTTTTTTTTTTACTGCTGCACCTTTCCAGATTCACATTACTTTTTACGAGCAACAAAAAATGTAATTGCAGTTTAGGGACGTTATTTTGCCCCCTCGCAGCTAGTCTCTGAGACATCCAATTTTCAATCGGGCATTTTTTATGTTTCTTCTCTGGCAAATTTTCGTTTTCGTCGGTTTTCTTGGCGTGGCTTTTCCCGTAGGCGTAATGAGCTTCACCGCTGTTTTAAAAAAAAAAAAAATCTGTAGAGTGGGGTGGCTTTATTTACTTTTTGTGTTAGGTTACTATTCCCGTTCTATAGATTACCTGGTAGCGAAAAAAGACAAACAAATAAATTTATTCAAGTTTTTTTTTTCTTTCTATGATGTCTTGAGAAAAAGGGATCGGTGTGTCAAGAAACAATAAAAGTCAAGGAAAAAAAGTGAGCGTTTTTCGAATTGAGATGCATAATTTCTTGGGGTAAGAAAATCATCTTGCTTTTTGTGTTAAATGCAAGAGTATGGGTGAGATAGTTCTAGAAAAAAATTATGCAGCTATTTTTTTTTTCTTTTCTTACTTTGATTTCTTAAGTAATTCTTTAAGTATTTCTTTTTTTTTTCCTTTTCCATTTATACAATAATATCCTTGCAACCTTTTCTCACTCAAAATGATTGAGATTTAGTTTCTTTAGAAAATCTATTCTTAAAATGTTCAGCAAATACTCGATTTGATTGTTTAAAAACATTACTATTTCAAAGTATTATTTTTCTCAGAAAAATAGAAGAAAATTATGGTTTTAATATGTTTTAAGACTTTTTTACGGGTAATTTTACACAGTATTTTTTTTTTCTTTTTTCGTGCACGGATGAACGGAAACTTTTTATCTGTGTTCAGGTGATCCAGTGCAATAAAAACATTGGTAGATATTGTCTGTTCTCTAGTTTGCTATATTTAAAGTTCAATTTATTAAGATAACTAAATAATATTTAAGCAGATCTATATAAGATATTTATAGATACTTAAAATAATATTTAATTTAAGATAATTAATTTATATAAAGAATTATATTAAAACAGAATGGACAATTATAACTAATATACAAAACTTTTAAATCTTTAAAAGTTTTCAAAATTTCTGGGAACTTTATTCAAAAAGGTTATTGATGAATTTTCAGAATTTTTTTCTTGGGATAGCTTTTAAGCTATAGAAGGGAAGTTAAATAAATCTAGAAGAAAAATTCTACATTGCAAATCCTTAAATATCCTCATGAATATTCCTTGAATATATTTTTCACCCTTATGAGTAATTCTTGAAGCCTTCATTTAAATATCGTTGAAGAAAGAGAGTGAGAGAAATACGCGTAATAAACTTTTAATTAGTAAAACGAAAATTTAAAAAAATTAATTACTGTAATAAATGCATTTAAAATACAGAATCGCTAAAAATATTTTTCGAAACTATGAAGAAACAATTTAATATATATTTTTATAACTGTAAGAGTAACAGAAATTTGAGGAACTTTTTTAAAAATTTCACATAATTTCATATAATAACCATGCATGAAAAAAAACGATAATGATTTTCGATTTTTATTAAATATCATTAAAATTTGCTTTTTTACTTTTGTAAGGAAACATTCCGCAAAAGTTTAAAATCTAATATTTTTTTAATTTAACCAATAATTGCTTTGCTTAATAAAATTGATGTCGTGAGTTAAATTTAAAAAATTTAAGAGAGAGATTTTTTAACTATTTTAAACCTTTAGTTGTACCCATAGTTTCTTATATGATCGCATTATTTATGGAATAAAACAACGCAATTTAAAAAAATTCCCAAATAGAAATTGTAAAAATATATAGATAATTTCCAAACTAATTACAAAAAAAAAAAATCTGAATTGTAGAAGAAGTGTTTATTAAATACAAAAAAAAAGTACTTATTAAGAATATAAGCACATTTGAAATACAAAAGTACTTATTTTTTACTGAAAATGTTTAATTGTATTATTATACTGAATGATTATATTTATACTAAAAATGATACTTCAAAACATGCATTATTTTCTGGCTATATTTCTAATTAAAAGGGAATAGTGATAAAAATTAATTAAGTTATCATTATTAAAGCTTAAAAAAACCAATAAAACATTAAAACTCTCAAATCATTACATGATTCAAAATCGTATAAGAAGCTCTATATGAGTTTGAACATTTCATTAATAATACCGCGTTTAAAAATACATCATTAACTAAATATAAAATGCCTCGGACCATAATTAAAGTAAATGTTGGCTCTGAAACTCAGCTTTAAACACTTTTTAACGCCACACTTTCTCATTGCCTTCAAGCCGAATTTAAAATTCTAAATTCACCAGCATTTCTTTTTTCCTAGAGCTAGATGCACATTTTCTAACAATGAATTGGTCCACAAAAAAGTATTTTCATTCGTCGCCGAAAAGCTTAAAATGCGCACAAAAACTAATGCTAGATTTCATTCAGAAATCGATAGAATTCCTACCACTTTCGGAGCCAAATGTCTTTTCTTTCCAGAGAAAATGAGATTTTTCGCTCTACACTTTTCTCTGCAAACTTCCCTGCCCGATATGTCACTGGCTTATGGTAATGTGAACATCTCAAGGGTGTGAAAACATTTTCAGTAATGTGGATGCAGTTTCTTTAGAAAAAAAGCACCCGACACACCCTTGATTCTTTGGAAAGATCGATCGTCAAGCATTTCTATAAAGGTTTTCAGCTTCATGTTATTCTTATTGGGGATTAAACTCCCTTATTTGCAATGGGTAATCGCTTTTTCTACCTTTTAATTACTTCCTTCTGACATTCAAATGAACTTCTTAAGCTCCTTACTGCTTGTAATTAATGATCTGTTGTTGATGGATATTGCTTTCAAAGTAAAGGAACTACCTGGTGTCAATTAATTATACGTTTAAAACATGATATCTGGTGGGCTGCTGGATGTGATGAAATGTCAATATGTATATGTGGGAGAAAAGAAGTGGTAGAATGAATGTGATAAAGATAATTTAAAATATCCTGTTTTCTCCCATCGTGAAAAAAAATATAAGATTAGGAAAGAATAAACAATTTAAATGAAATTTCTTCTTTTGAGCTCGTGGCAATATTTTCAAAGTTGTGTTAAATAAAATTAATCGTTTTTAGTATTTTTATTAGATTTTTGTCGAAAATGTAAACAAAACTGTTTAAATCTTATGAGATCCACTTGTATTGCAAATAAATTATATAATTTCAAAGTTCTTAGAGGAACAAGAAAAAAAAATTCTTAACAATTTCATGTAAGACGAAATAAAAACCAAAATATATATCTGGAATTTAACTATAAATTATTTCAGAGATTTTTTTTTTTGATTTATGAGAATATTAAACTTTATGTTAAGCCAGTGTTTCTCAAACTGTGGGGTGCGCCCCCCCCCCCTTAAGGGGCGTGACAACTCTACATTGAGCGCGAACATTTTGAAAAGTCAAAAACAAAAGATTATTTTAAAAAATTATAAAAGTAAGCAACAAAATACATTCTGACGTAGTAAAAAGTTAAAATACACACATTTACACTGATATATTACTCTTATAAATGTATCAGTGCTACACATTGTATTTATAATTAATTTAAAGATTACTAAGTTAAAAACAAGTTTAATAATTACCAGTTAACCCATGGGATTATCATATATGAAATTATATACAAAAATAGCACTTATCTTGATAATTTGTACTGTTTATTAATTAATCCAATAGCTTTCGATGAAGTTACGCGATTCGCTTCCCGATGCCAAAAG